>CM035406.1:71552032-71692032 GCA_020310875.1 Ceratopteris richardii | reverse complement strand
CACCCATTTTGGAGAACTTCATGAACTCCCATCTTTGAAAACTCATAGATATGTCCAGCCAGGATTTGAACTCAGGACTTCCTCGTTGAGATCCAAAGCATCAACCACTAGGCTCTGCTAGCTTGGAAGACAAAAAGCTTGCACTAAATATACGTTCAGAATGCGGTTCGGTACATTGCTTGCACATGGTGAACTAATAAACTATTTTGTCAATGGCTATTTACATTGCACGTGGAATTTTGTCTGAATAGAGAAAGCTGGAATCATGGAAGAGCATCACATGAATAAATATACCTAAAATAAAATAAATAATAAGCATTAGTTAATATATTTTTGTATCACCTTAATCCCTGTTTGGATCATGTGTCACACCCCATCCCATTTATGGATTCGTGATTAATTATAAAATGGCACCCCTAGCTGTATCACACCTCAAAAGGAATGAAAAATACATTCTTGATTGATACAACCTGAAGAATGAAAAATTCATTCTTGATTGATACAACCTGTCTATCCTAGAGCAAAATAATAATCATGTTTCATGTGAAAATGCAAAGTATTAGAAACATTTGCTTGATATCAACTGAGTTTTTTATTCCACAAAGACACATACTACAAAGTGGAAAAATGCAAAAAAACCCATAATTGTCCATCCTGTAGCAAAAAATGCTTGTGGATGACTGTTAAGTGAGGATGCTTTACTTGTGATAGAACGGTCAGACAAATTTCTCAAACCCCCTTTTCATTAGAGGCAACGTAAATCTTCTATTCTAGCATTCTATCAATGATGTACACACTTAATGGGGCTACAAGTTTTGTAAAGGCGTGCTTACAGGGATAGTAGCATACAGAAGCAGCAAACCTTACAAGTGCAACAATTACAAAGCTAAATAGCTGTCCATGTAACCCACATAGAATAGCAGATTCAAGTTCGTTGGCCTAGTGGTTGGGCCTCTCGCCTCTTGAGGTGGGGGCGAAGGTTCAATCCCTGGCAGCAACATGTGAGGGACATGTAATCTGGAAAGATGTTGCATTGTGGCTGAGTGCCACCGTTTGTCTATTCCTGCGGTAGTGTTGACCGCCGTTTAACCCAGTCTTGTAAACTCTTGCTCTTGTGGAATAAGGGGGGTCCCATGGGTACTATGCCCTTCCTTGTACAGTTGCAATTTCAAAGTTAAAGTCCGAAGGAGTACACCTCGGCCGAACCTCCATTTCAAAAAAAAAAAAGTATTTCTTAATTTCTCATTTGACAAATACTTTTCGAAATCACCTGTTTTTGACAGGGAAAATGGACTTTGACAGGCATTTGCCCGTCAAATTTAGGCCCTGAAATTTTGGCGACTATCACATGTTCTCTTGCATCGGCTTCCATTTTGCCCGTCAAATTTAGGCCCTGATTGCGACTATCACATGCTTCTAGCTCCGTCGTAGATGAGGCAAAAATGGAAAAAAACTTAGGATTCACGTAAAATGAAAGCCGGAAAATGCATCGAAAGTGTACTGGAACTTGCCCTCCGATCATCACGATGTTATGCAACTCCATAAGAGTGAACACCGATGATTCAGAGGATCACGACGCAGAGAAGGGCCCGCTTAAACGGAAGAGGGCAGAATGGAGGCAAGATGTTGTATGGGTGCTGTTCATCACGCTCATCGGGGGTACTTTCTTTCACTACATTGTCCAGAGATGGCGTTCAGCCAGAGGTAGGCTGACAAACTGGCCCGTCCTGGGCATGTTGCCGGCTATGAACCATATTAATCTGAACCATATCCATGACTGGGTAGCTTCCTTGCTCATATGCTTATTAATCTGAACCATATCCATGACTGGGTAGCTTCCTTGCTCATAAGCAATTCAGGCACCTTCTTTTTCCAAGGCCCCTGGTTCTCCGACATGCGGCATCTGTACACTGCAGATCCTCGCAACATCGAGCACGTGCTGCGCACCAACTTCGATGAGTACCCCAAGGGCATGGGGTTCTCTTATGTCTTTTCTGATTTGTTTGGTGAGGGTATCTTCAACGCAGATGGTCAGCTTTGGAGAACACACAGGAAAATCACCAGTCTACAAATCAACTCGCGCTTGTGCAGAGAGTATTCTGACTCCACCGTATTCAGTGTGGTAGAGAAGAAGCTCTTGCCCTTGTTGGATTGTTTTTGCACAGAAGGTCGGTGTTTTGATCTACAAGACATCTTGCTTCGTCTCACCTTCGATACCATTTGCTTAGTAGGTTTTGGGGAAGACTGTCTCCGGAGCTCCCTGTGTCGGCATTTGCAAAAGCAATTGAGACTACTCTGGAATGCACCATGCTAAGGTTTTTCTTGCCGCGGAGATGGTTTCAAACCCTAAGATGGTTAAGGTTAGGCAAAGAGCGGGACATGATAGAAGCCATGAGGGTTCTGGTTAAGTTCTTCGAGGAGCTGGTGGCTTCTAAGCGTCGCGTTCTGAATGACGATGGAAACTGTGAAAAGAAATTCGACCTCATGTCGTGCCTGTTGATGAACGGGGGCGATACTTATGTGGATGATAAGCTTCTGAGGGATTCTGCGGTGAGTTTTGTAGTGGCTGGTCGAGATACATCAGCACAAGCACTGTCTTGGTTCTTCTGGTTGGTAGCACAACACCCGTCTGTCGAGAACAAGATAGTCGAAGAAACGCGATGCATCATCGGTGCAGCCAGCGGTGATGGAAGGTTTTCCTTGACACGCGGAGCAGTGAAGCAAATGCATTACTTGCATGCGGCATTGACAGAGTCTCTTCGTCTGTATCCGTCAGTTCCCTTTGATTTCAAGCACGTCAGAAAAGACGACATTCTCCTGGACGGAACTATGATGAAGAAGGACGACAGGTTGGTGTATGCGATTCATGCCATGGGGAGGATGGAAAGCATCTGGGGCAAGGACTGCTTGTGCTTTCGACCTGAGCGATGGCTAAACAGCTGCGATGGGACGTTCACAGACATGCATGTTCCTACCTTCAACTATGTGGTATTCAACGGAGGACCTCGAACCTGTCTTGGCAAAGACATGGCTTATGTGCTGATGAAGGCGGTGGCGTCTACGATTCTTTTCCACTTCAGTGTTCATCTGGTACCTGGTCACATTGTGACTCCGAGGCTCTCCATCACTCTGTATATGAAAGATGGACTTCTTGTTACACTAGCACGCAGGAAACCTGCAGCTCAACCCATAAAATAGGATAGCATAGACAACACTCCAGCAAGATGTTTCATATAATTGTTGGACGTGCGTGCATCTTTGCTCAGCTAAATTAGTTTTTATTTATTTTTTTCCTCGCTTTTTATCACGCGTTCTTCATCGTGGGTATTAGAGATAGTTGCTCCACTGCAGGATGTATATGCTTCCAATCCCTTAGTATTTTCTTTGATATGGAAATTTTGTAGTTGTTTGATCTGTAAATTTGATCTTGATCTTGAGTTTGAGCTTAAGCTTGCAGCAACTCATGTTTTGGCGCAATTGTCAATTTGAGCGTAAGTGTTTGATAAAGAAATTTGAACTTGAGCTTGAGTTCGAGCTCAAGCTTGCAGCATTTCATGTTTTGGCGCAATTGTCGGTTAATTGAGCGTAAGTGTTTTGATCTGGAAATTCGAACTTGAGCTTCGGTTCGAGCTCAAGCTTGCAACAACTCATGTTTTGGCGCTATTGTCAGTTTGAGCGTAAGTGTTTGATCTGGAAACTTGATTTGAGCTCGAACTCAAGCTTGCAGCACCTCATGTTTTGGCGCAGTTATCAGTTTGAGCGTGGGTGTTTGTGAAAAATCTGATCGTGAGCTTCAGTTCGAGCTCAAGCTTGCAGCAACTTATGTTTTGGCGCAGTTATCAATTAATTTTTTTTCTGAGAGTACAATGAATTGGAAAGACACATCCGACGTCGTAAGGTATGTGCACTCTTCTTTGGGAATTCCATGGACATTCATATTTGGGTTCTCATGGATATCTCCAGCCAGGAATTGAACGCAGGATTTCTTCCTTTGAGATTCAAAGCATCAACCACTAAGCTATGCGAGCTACACTTTGCTCTCCATAAACTTCTCAAAAGAGCCAAACTGGAAGAGAAAAATGAAGGAGAAATGTAAGCTACGAGATTTCCAGCAAGAGCTCTTTATGCATAAAAGGCATACAAATCTCTTTCTTCACAAAGGAAAATGGTCTACGAAAACGAGTTCTCATTTGAGTTTTATATAAAAATGGGTAGCCTTGATCATAATACCAAAATGGCCGGTATAGTTGAAAATACTCTCAACTACTTGTACACTAATCTAATTGGTTTATTGAGCTCCCTAATCCATCCAAAATTGGTGTAATTAGAGTTCGAGAGTTTTTCCATACACTTGAGAATTTGAAAAATCAATATAATGAGCCATAAAAATGGTTTTATGGTATAGTGAGTAATTACAAAAATGCGGTTTCTTCCAAAAAGAAAATAGCACTTCATTCACTTCATATTCTCTCTTTATCCTTGCATCTCCTCATGTCTTTTGCTTATATCTTTGACTTGTATGATGACTTCTTCTCCTTAGCTAATATGCATGTAACACTTCCCCATCTTAAATGTTAGTCATCATACAAAGGAGGTACATTTGGATCCGATAGCTTAGAGATCTTTGTTGTGTTAGTTATAAGGCCACCAATTAGGTTGTAAATCCTACATTCTTTTTATAGAATAGTTCAAAATGCCTTTCGAGGACGATTTTTTGAAATGATTCCTCAATCTACATGAAGTTACAGCTTGGTAATTCTTTAAGCCTATCTAAAATGTCATGAACGTTTCAAAGTTGGGAGATTCTCTAAGATCACAAACCATTTCCATGTTTCAAAGCCATAATCCTTGTTTGCTCAAGTGAGGAGTAGGGATTCCTTCATAGCAATAAAACATGTTTGCATCATGATAAAAATCCTTCTAAGCATTATGCATGTTAGGTCTTAACATATTATGGGTTATGCCAATCTAGTACTTGAAAGTAGTTGTCATGTATTATTCATTGGGAGGTGTGTTCTTCGAAAGGCATGTAATGAAGGGATAATTTAACCATTGTGTTCTACTCCTATGGTTGGTGCTCATAAACTTGTAATTGTGCATCACTTCTTTGTTTTGCAAATGGGCAGTATACTGGTTATATGAGAGATGCCTTGGGGCCCTATTGAACACTTCATGTAGGTGTGGATTGTCTTCCAAAAACCTCCACCTCCATTTTGGTTGCATTGTCTCCCAATATATCCTCAATGTCTTTATAAACGTAGGGTCTAATTGAAGTGTGAGTTCTTCCAATGGATATGTCTCATATTCCTTCCACTTGCTTCTCTTGATTGCCTCTAGGATGTTGGCTAGGGTAAGTAAATTTTATTGATATACCCTTTAATTTGATCTAATAAATTTGAGGCAATTACAATCTTTTCAATGCCATTTGGCATCTAAGTTCTTGTGTTTCATTAGTCATTGCAAATCTCGTTGATGTACTATATATAGGCCTCTCCCATTTGCACTTTTGCCATTATCATCTCCATTTCTTTGTGATTCCTCTTCAAGCTCGTGGCGGTGGGTATAAGGAAGTATATATTATGTTCCCCTCCACTTCCTCAAATACTATTTAGGTGGGTTCTCCTTGTGGATTTGATGAAATATAGGCCTCTCCATTTATGATTTTTGTAATAATTGTAGCATCTTTGATGGTTGTTCCTATTATTGAATCACCTCTTCATAGTTTGTTGTTTGACATCCATGATATGGTGCATCCATGATATGGTGCATCCATGAATATGGAAACTACTAGATTGTTGTCGCCACTCTGAAGTTTGTTGTTGTCACTCCTAAGTTTGTTGTTGTCCTATGAGGTTTTATAGACTTCTTTAGTTGCTCCATCCTCCAAACTAACATGGCATGATGTGGCTTTATCTATTTTCTTGATAGTTTCTTGGCGGTACATATCTATCAGTCAAATTTTTTGTGCATCATTCACTAGCAAAGCGTGCATTGTCTTTAAAATCATTATTTCTTATGCCAGTTCAATTATCTATTTGTAGTCTTTGTTGTTAGTGTGATCTCTAGTCCACACAAATCCTAATTTTATCATTCTTCTTAAGGACTACCACAATAGGTGATAACCGGATAGCATTCTCAATAGGATATATAAATCCAACTTCCAGCAATTTATCCAATTCCTCTTTTACCTTTTGCACATAGATAAGATTCATCCTATATCATTGTTGCTTCACTCGTACTGTATGCATTTTATGGTTAATCCTATGATATAATTTTGGGTTTTGTCCATTCAAGTGAATATAGGAACATGCAAAATCATCTTTATACATTTTTAACAAATGACTTAGGGCCTCCTTAAAATCAAGCTCCAAGTAAGTGGCTACCTTGACTATATTTGGCTCACATTCTACTCGCAAGTTTACTTCTTGCAATTCATCCTCCCTAACTCTTTTGTTGGTTGCATCTCTGCAAAATAGCTTCTCACCATGGTGAGTTTCTTGCTCCACCTAATCTTTCATCTGTGTTTTCAACTAGTGCATGTCTTCTTGAATATTAGGTTATTCCTGTTTAGAGTATTTGTACTCCTTACTGCATCTACAATCTTTAATACATCAACTACTAGCCTAGAGTTATATATACCTCACGATTATTTTTCCTTAGTAGTTTTGAGCTAAGACCTTCCCAAGATTATTGGATACAAACAGTGTGTTGGAGGAGATGGTGGATAATCACAAGAGATGAGTTGGTGTAGCTAAAACCTGCTTAACACCTGCTATAAGTGATGGTTGGAGAGTGTTGTGGGCCTCCTTAGCTAGATAATAATCATGAATGATCATGTATGTTGCTTGGAAGATGATGCACAAATGATTGATCAAAAAAGATAGGTAGGTATATGATTCAATGCACAAAACTTGCTATTTTGGTTGAGACACCTTCTGAGTGTTTTACTCAATTCTTTGAGTACAACAAAAATTAGTAAAATTCCTTTTGGGGAACTTCAATTAGCTTAACAAGCTAACATTCATGGGTGGAATCATCTAAAATGGTAGACTATATGCAGAGAATTATGTTTAGCAAGTTAAGCAACACCCACGACTTTTACGGGCCTAGACAACCAGAGACAAGTGAGCATTAATCGACTGATATCCAACAATTGCGAAAACCAAATTCAATGAAACTTTGTAGGATCAAAGTAGACAGTATGCTGAAGATTTCATGCTTTGAATCATGCAAAATGATCCACTACACAATGAGAACTAGCTCAGACAAAATCAATGTTATGATAGAGTATGATAGAGGTATCAGAGAGTAGGAAGTAATGAACATGTATTGACTAAATCATATAAAATTACAAAGTCATTGGCAATATGGCATTGCTCAATGAGTGTAGAATAAGAGAGCTATGAGGTGAGCTCCTCTTCTCAATGAAGGTACATGGAAAATGATATGAGAACCTCGAGATACATGTGGGATCTTCATCTTCATGTTTTATAGCTTTTTGTTGGAGCCAAGCATTTGAATTCAAATTCAAATCCTCATCTAAAAGTAATCCTAAAGTATAGGATTGATTCTCTCTTGACTTTAACTACCAAATGATACAAGATTCCAAGCTTCCTAACTCCTCGTGGGTTTACATCACTTTTACAATGGGTAATTAAACTCAAAGTTGCAAGAGGTAGTACATATGAAGCTTCTCAAGTGATATGCTAATACAAAAGCTTATGTGTACTCATCAAGTATGTAGGCTTGGGCTTAATTGCACCAACACAGTGGACCTCTTCCAACTTCAGGAATACAAAATTTAATAGTAATTTTAATCTTGAAATCATAAATTTTTTATTCCAAATTATTCCCAAAGATTGCATACTCATTTGATCTACCATCTTAACTTGAAAAGGTGTCGATATCAAGTGTAATAAATTCAGTGTATTGCATATAATGTTTGGCCATCTATAACGACACCTGATAAATAAGTGTTTTCAATAGCCACATTTTTGTTTGAATCTTATAATCCACATGCACAAGTAGAGTGGAGTCGATAGCCACCAGGACGGTTTTTGTGACACTTTGAGTTAAAGCTTTAGCATTCAATTTATCTTATTCACCAAGAAACTTCATAAATAAATATTGTGTAAAGCCTAAAACCAATCTCAGAAGTTGTCTCACCTATAATGATAAGGTTGCTTCCATCAGTGGCTCATAGAGTTTATATGAAAATCTTGTAGATTCTTTTAAAACTAATGTTTCCTTCTTTTAAGCCTCTATAGATTGAGGTATCTCTGCACAAGGCTGGTGTATTCCCTTGCCTTTCAACACAATATCTTTCCTCTATTATTTCATTGAATTCCCCCAAATATCCATTCTAATTTGGTCCTATTCTTTCCAATCCAAGTCTACTACATCTGTTTGTTGTGATATATGCTTATCCTTATTCTCCAAAGCTGTAGCTTTCATTATAGCCAATGCTTTAACTATTGCAAACTTTGCAGGAATTCTGCTACTATACTAAATGTAGCACAATAACATTGTTCGAAATGTGCAGGTTGCAAAGAACCTTGATTTGTGCCCCCTAGTTATGCACATACTTTACTTGATTTTTTTAAGAGGATTTACCCATGTTTACCCCTATTGTTGCAATATTTGGTGGGGAATTGATAATTGGCATTTGCAATTGAGTTTTATGATTTCTCCATAATTCATATGAAGGGCATTATCAGTGGCCAATCGCTCCACAATACATGGAAGGATCAGTGTAGTTAGTTGCTTTCACATAGTTTGGATGATTTTTCCACTAATTATTGACATGAGGTATTGGCTGTTGATTGCCTTGGTATCTTGGTTTGAATGGATGGAAAGCCACCATACCTACTTGCCCCTCCAATTTTACCAAGATGTATGTTGGTCTTCTTCCCCTATAATTGGTGTTATAAATACAAGTCTCTAACTCATGACCCACAAAAAAATTATGTCTTTGACATTTCCCCCAAGGAGGAAGCTATGTTGCAGCCAACCTATTTAATAAATTAATGGACTTTAAAGCATAATCTTTGATAGTGAACTTTTTTGTTATATCTTTCTAATATTCTTCAATATGTCTTTAGGGGTTTTCTCCACCCTAAAGTGTTCTTTTTCAAGGCATCTTAATCTTGAAATTTAGTGATACCATAGTATATAAACCATTTCATGGATTTTCCCTCAAAGATGACTACCAAATGAGCTTTCTTGATGACTTTGCGCCAATGATCAAAACCATTAGCTATCGATCTAGTTTCAAATGGCCCTAGATTACTATTTGGTTCCTCATGCCTCTTCCCTTGAGTGGATCAAACTTCAATTGCCTCTTCAATCGGAAGTGCTAGTATAATCTTTGCAAGCCTAAATTTGTATGGATAACTCTCTCCAAGTTGTCCAAAGCCCCAGCTTGCTTTGTTGGCTCTGGCATAAGTAGCTTCTCACTATCGTGGTCCTAGTTACCTTGGCTTTGTAGTTGTCATGCTAAGTTTTCCTCTACAATCCACCCTCTAGAGTGACAAGAAGTGGCATTGTCCCATTCCAATATCATGTTATTCCAAGTAGCATCCTTCACATTTTATCCTCTGCCATGTCAACTATTTTTTGGTTAATTTCCTTGCATCCAGAAATTTGTTGTTTTAAGAGTGTATTCTCAGCAACAATTGTCGCGTGATTATCTATGATATTGTCCACCCTCTGAGTTAATGAGTTTTTCCATTCAACTTTCCAAAGAACAAAGAATTCACCCTCTGAGTTATTGAGTTTGAACAAAGAATTCTCTAAAATCAGCATTCTATTGCATTGAAGTAATTTTCTTTAAAGCTTCCTTCAACGTAATTTTATAGTCCTATAATTCTAGTGAAATCAATTCCATTTCTACTTGTGGTGAACATTATCAACTTATTCCTACTTGAATTTATCAAGTTTTGTTGTAAGCTGATGGATCTCTCTTCATAAATTAGAGATTAATGTCGTCTTTTCATAGAATGTTGACTACAATGCAGTAAAAATGTTGTGGCTTTCAAATCTGATATCTGATATATTTTTGTTATAGGTTTAGAGGTGGTAGGAAATGTAGCTAATGTAGGATCCCCCATTACAAGATCAACGACACACTTTTAAGCTTAAAAATAGGCTTCTTGGATTGTACCTGTACTCCAAGTCTAGTTAGATAATCAGGACATGTTGCTACCCATTTTTTGCAGCTTCCACATACAAAGAAGCAATGGCCAACTCTTTAGTCATGGGTGATATTTTGTCGATTTTTTCTCGAGAGAGACTTAAGAATGATTTTATTACTTGCATGTTGGAAGGGTGCCAATAGATAGATCCCCATTCTCGTGGCCTTATCTGTTTTCTTTTTTGCCATACAACTCCATCTTCATGCAGTTAAACAAAATCATAGTGAATTTGATGTGGATTCCTTTCTATGCTATCAATATCATTTTATAATTTTCATTGCGATTATATTCCAGCTTGACCAAGAGACAAATGTGCTCTATGAAATAGTTTATTTGCTTTACTCTCATATTCATGATTCCTTGTCATATTGTGTTGCAGAAAACGACTATGCAGTATATAGAATGATAAAGTGCACTTCCAACAAATTCTTGGAAAAATAAAGTATAATGAAAGGGAGAAGTTCGTTCAAACTACTCAAATTATGGTCGACATAAAAAGTAAACCCAACTATAAATCAAATCTATTAACTACATCCCGATGAAATCTTGCATTATAGTAACTAACTGCATTATAGTACCCTTACGTATTTTTGTCAACAACAATGTTGCAATCCACGTCCCTTAGGGAATTGGTTTGGCTCTGGCGTGTTGAAGCAGAAGTGCAAAGTACAACCCTCAGGCCGGACATGTAATGGCTTTGGCCAGTTAAATCAGTTGTAACCAAGTTGTCACTCTGCTTTGTGGGATACAAGGGAGTCCCACGAGTACTATGCCCATTCACTTGTGCAGTTGCACTTTCAAAGTTAAAGCTGGGGGAATAGGGCAAACCTCCATTTAAAAAAATACAATGATATTGAAATAAGATACTCTAATGCCAAAATAGCGTATATTACGGCCCAAGTTTGTTTTGCACTAACACATTGTGTTGTCATAATCAATATGAATGAGGTACTTGACTTCTATACTTTTTCCAATTCTTGCTCCTTAGTCACACGACACCAATAAGTTCAGAAGATATCCAATCAATGCTTTGTCCAACCAAGAATTAGTATAACATGAAATCCTCCTGGTGATAGGTAGTACATTTTGGTTTGCCATGAATGTAGTGCAATGTAAAACTGAAGCACAAATATTTGCAGTGTGTAGACCTTCTTCATCCTTCTTTAGTTCTTGAGAATAAACGATTTCAATTGAAATCCATCCACTACTTTAGGAAAAATCATCCCCTCCATATCACATCAGACATAGCTAGTGGGCCCTATTTGCTCAAAAAATTGATAAGGACCATTGAATCACAGCTTCAACTTTCCTTGCCTATGTCTCAATTTGGAATTATACAATAGGACTCCATCATTCACTTGGAAAAAATTGTGCTTGAGTTTTTGTTATCCAAAGCTTGTCTTCTTCTTTGAATAATCTCTACACACATAAGTGGTGTGTAATATGTAGTCTTTGAAGTGGTCTCTCTTTTCCAAATGGTACGTTTCTCATTTCATGTTGAACTGAAATCCTAAAATAGGGTATCAAGAATTCCATAGGAACCATTGCGTCAACTCCATATACCATCTTAAAAGGTGTCATTCCTATAGTTTACTTATAAGTGGAAAGCCCATAATGCAGGAACCAACTTTCTATCCCTATCTTCTGTATGATTTTCTACTAGCCGGTGTACTATTCGAATCAAGATTTTTTTAGTAGATTCAACTTGTCCATTAGCTTGAGGGTAGTAGGTAGCATACTTTTTATACAGTATATGACAATGTAGTAAGCTCCTGATTGAATACATTAAGAAAATGGACCCCTTGGTAAAAAAAATAACTCTATTGGACACCCAAACCTAGTCATGATGTTTTTGTAAAGAAATCTAACTACACTAGTAGCTTTTTTATCTCTTAATGGTACAACTTCCATCCATTTTAGACGATGATCTAGGGAATATATTTTTTCCCTGATTGTTTTGCAAGTGGTCATAGTGGGCTAATGAAATCAAGGCCCCAGTACATGAAAGGTCCCAAGGGTAACATTTTCTACAACAACATTCTATCCCTATTTTTTGTCTTTCCATCTATTTGAAAAATTAAGAAATTCTTGACAAAGTAAACGTATCACCAAATAAAGTAGGCCACCATAATGTGGCTTGTAAAATCTTCCTAGCCATCACTTTTCCAAAATAGTGACCACCAAGTAGTCCCTCATATGATTCCAGCATTGCTACTTTTTGTTCATGATGCAATAAGCACTATCTCAGATATTGATTTCTACAATGCTAACTTCGTTCATTTATTTGCCCTATCATACTTGGGAGGTATCCCTATGGATAGAAATTATAACATATCTACATACCAATAGTCTTGATCATTTGTAGGCTCTCATCAAAAGAATTGAGCATTAGGAAGATCTTCTACCTTTAGTGATAATGTTTCCCTTGTCTCTAGACTACTTAAGTAATCTGCTATAGCTAAGTAATCTGTTATAGCATGTTCACTTATTGTTCTATGAATTGTTTTATACTCGAATTCTTGCACAAGGAGTATCCATCTTGCAAATTTTCATCTAATTTGGGTTTTCATAACCAAAACTATTAGTGCTTGATGTTCTAGATGAATACGCACCTTATTATCCAATGAGAAATTCTTGAATATTTGTAGTCCAAATATGATTCCCAATCATTATTGCTCTATAAAAGTAGAGTTCCTTTCTATAGTATTTAGTACCCTAGTCCCATAATCGATGGGCTTAAACCACTTCTTCCATACTTCATGCATCAACATTGCCCCCATTGTTATGTGTGAAGCATCAACATGTAAATGGAAAGGCAATTTCCAGTCAAGAGTACAAGAATTCTGCCACCACAAACATTTTCCTCGACAAGTTCAAATTTCTTTCCCATTTGTCCCCCCAGTGGAACTCTACATTTTTCTTGATAAGTTGGGTTAGTGGGGTACAAGCATGTGCTAGATAATTCAAAAAAGCAACTATGCCACTTAATTTGACCTATAAATCTCATTGTTTGATTAATGGTTTTAGGAGGGATTTCATTGTAATTTTTCTCTTCCTAGGATCTATTGCTATTGCCTCCTTGCTGACTATGTGCCCTAGAAATATTCCTTATTTAACTCCAAAAGCACATTTTGTAGGATTGAAACACAATATAGGCTCTCTACACTTCTTTAATAGCAATTCCAAATGATGCAAATGATCTTTTTTCTTATCTAGACTGAAATTCTCCAAGAATACTTTTGCAAAAGTGGTTAGCTATGGATCAAATACCTTTACGACATGTTTCTAAAATGTAGGCAATGCATTCTTAAGAGCAAAGTTCATGACTAGGGAGGCATATAATCCCCATTCCATGATAAAGGTCATCCTCTCCCTATCTTTTGATGCCATTCAAATTTGGTTATACCCATGAAAACCATTGAATCCAACACCATGTCATCATAAGGAAGTGGGGATGGATCAACTTCTATGGCCGCATTTAATTTCTTCTAGTCCACACAAATAATAAGTTTATTGTTCTTCTTAGGGACTCCCGCAATAGGTGATAATCCAATAGCATTAGCAATAGGGTATATAGATCTAACTTCAATAAATTTATCCAATTCCTCTTTTACCTTTTTCACATAGTTAAGATTCATCCTATATCGTTGTTGCTTCACTCGCATTATATCCACTTTAAGGTTAATCCTATGATGAGATAATTTTGGGTTTTCTCCATTCAAGTCTATATAGGATCATGCAAGATCATCTTTATACCTTTTTAATAAATGACGTAGGGCCTCCTTAAAATCAAGTTCCAAGTAAGTGGCTACCTTGACTATCTTTGTCTCACGTTCTACTCGCAAGTTTACTTCTTGATATTCATCGTTCATAATTCTTCTATTGTTGGTTGACATCTCTACAAAATAACTTCTCGACATGGTGAGTTGCTTGCTCCACTTGATCTTTCACTTGTGTTTTCAACTTGTGCCCGTCTTCTTCAATATTAGGTTATTCTTGTTGTGCAATACTTTTACTACTTAGTACATCTGCAATCTTTAATGCATCAACTTCCTCCTCATCATCTCCCACTTCAATACTCATATTTATTATCTCTATGTACAATGACTTAAAATTGGGCCTCCACCATTGCTTATTTTACTATGTTGCTACCTTTGTTCTATTATTTTGAAGTTATTATTCCTCCTCATCATCTTACTACCATTATTCTATTGTTTTGAAGTTATTATTCCTCCTCATCATCATCTTTCACTTCAATACTCATATTTATTCTCTCTACATACAATGGCCTAAAACTGGGTCTCTACCATTGCTAATTTTACTTACTACCGTGCTTAATTACAATATTATTCATCCCTCATAATTATTTTGTCTTAGCAGTTTTGAGCCAGGGCCTTTCCAAGATTATTAGATACAAACAATTGACCTCTTCCAACTTCAAGACTACAAATTTTAATAGTAATTTTAATCTTGAATCGTAATTTTATGATTCCAAATGATTCCCATTTGATCAATCCTCATTTGATCTACCATCTTAACTTGAAAAGGTGTCGATATCAAGTGTAATGAATTCAGTTTATTGCATATAATGTTTGGTAATATATTAACTTTTGATCCCCCATCCATAAGGAAACCCGATAAATAAGTGTTTTCAATAGCCATATTTATTGTTTGAATCTTGTAATCCACATCCACAAGTAGACTAGGTTCGCTAGCCATCAAAACTTTTTTGTGACACATTGAGTTAAATCTTTAGCATTCAGTTTATCTTCGTCACCAAGCAACTTCATGAATAAATATTATGTAAAGCCCATCTGAGAAGTTTTCCCACCATCCATCAGTGCCTTATAGAGCTTATATGAAAATCTTGTAGATTCTTTTCAAACTACTATTTCGTTCTTCTAAGCCTCTATAGATTGAGGTATCTCCACATAAGGCTAACGTATTACCTTGCTTTTCAACACACAATCTTTCCTCTATTATTTCACTAAATTCACCCAAAGATCCATTCTAATTTGGTCCTATTCTTTCATATCCAAGTCTACTACATCTTGTTTTTGTGATCTATGCTTACCCTTATTCTCCTCCAAAGCTCTAGCTTGCATGATAGCCAATGCTTGAACTAGTGCAAAGATTCTTATGTAACTTCTTATGCAATCCTTCAACACTTCTTCTATGTAAGGTTTGTTATATCCTGCTAAGATTCTTATTAACGTCTTATGCTACCATCTTGTATTGTGTGTAAGTTTGAGTGGTAATGGACCTTGTTGTGACATGCATGTTTCCACATTGTGTTACTTGATAGACTCGGTAGGATCCCCAAGGTATTGGGGTTAAAAGTAGGCACCCAAAAAATCTGTAATAATCTATACTCCATCCTAGTGGGGAAGAAATAAAAGTGTCATAGATGATTTTATGAGAATCTTAGTTCTCAGGATGATCAGATATATTAGGAATAGAACAAAATCAAACACACTCAATAAATTACAATACATTATCTACCCATGGAAAAGAATAGTACAAAATTAACATCCCAAAACAAAGCCCGTATAGTATTCAGCTAAAATCAATGGAATGATTGCATCACCATTTTTTCATATATCGCATTCACATGCTACATTTGGATAACTTCCACCCTCCAAGTTCCAAGGAGTTCATGGGATACCAAAATATTCTTATGGATCTTCATATATATGCACTTATTTTACAAAAGATCTTCACTTAATATACCACTTAATTTCTATAAGTAGAACCCACCCCCCCAGCCAGGCCATCAACAAAGTTAATACTTGTATTCACATCATCTTCAATGGTTTTATCACCAAAGAAACCAATGATTCAAGGGTAGGAGTAGTTGTGGCTACCAAGTTGTTATTGCAGTATACGAAAGGGGAGCCAAGACCCACACCACCTTGCATGGATGCAGTAGGAAAGCTCAAGGAAGAGTCTCCTTTCATCCTACCAACCCTCCATCATGCTCAAGCCATTGGCCATCAACTCCAAGCTATGCCACAAACCCTTGAGAACATGGAGAGGAAGGTCATCAAGGATCTTTGTCCACAAATGGAAAATACAAGAAATGCAACACATTCTACTCACACACAAAGGAGAGACAACATTTACAAAAACCTCACTCACACTCAAAGACAAAATACAAAAATGCACAAATTCTAAGAGTAAAAGAGTTCTTCCATTCATTTCAAGTTATGTACATGGAGCTCACATCGAAGCAAAAAGCTCTCTTTTCCAAAAATGAGCTTCTATATTTATAGGCTAAGCTCTTTTTCCCATGTGCTTCTATGACTTGTCAAATAGGAAGCATGTGCTTAACTAACATATCTTTAAGAGATCTTGGCAAATATTCTCTTCTAACAACCAAATCCTAAGAAAATAAAGGCGTGGAAATTCTACGTGGGTTTTTTTAGTTTTCTCTTGTGTTTGCAAAAAAGGAGGTTTATTTACAAGGTTCCAACCCTTAGCCTTGGACAATTATAAAAATGGGGTCTAAGAGGGTGTTCTCATGTGAAAGCCTCCAATATACATAGAAGGGGTAATTTCATGAGCAAAAGAGGGTTCCTATGCACAAGGGATCCTATGCACACCCTATAACGCAACACTATCCTCCCCCTAGACTTTGTCGTCCTCGACAAAGCTAAGAGAAGAAGATCATAAATAGCTGAACTTGCCCATGTTTGAATCTTCAAGTATTCCAAGCTTTGACCTTTGCAAGCCTTCAAGGTGCTAAAGAGTCCTTATGTGTTGAGAGACACAATCCCTCTAAGGGGCACTCAGTCCAACATTCATCCCACTAAGCAGTCCTTTGGAGGACTGAAAAAACCTTCACTAGCAGCTCCCACACCTGAAATTTACTCATAAAAAGCAAGTGAATTGTATTTGATCAAAAAGAAGCAAAAAATAAACATGTATTCTCTATAACTTAAGTTTCCAACTTGGGAGAAACATCCAATCCTACAAGCCTATGTGCTTCTTGAGATAAGTCCTCATAAAGGTCTTCTCTCTCAAGGTATAACTACCCACTCTGACATGTATGTTAGATTTTGGACACAATCCCATGAAGGAAAGTCACAAAATTAACATAGTCTGTCTTGAAGATCTTCATATCCCTATACATCAAGGAAAAATAGCTCTAAGGAGCTCATTAATAACAATAACCTTTTAATTCTCCACACCTTCTTATATCTTTGTCGCGCCCTAATCCCATAGCAATCTGAAATGTGTTTTCACAAGTGCATGTGTGACGCATTCTAAAGTAAAACATGACTTGATATGGTTCCTTAAGTGCCTCATGCAAGTAATTAACATGTTTCCTTCATTCTTTAGTGTGTGTATGTTATGTGTACCCTTTTGCACAAGAGTCATGAGAAAAACAAAGGGCATTGATACAATGTCATTGCAGCATAATGTGAAAACATATAATCATTCCTCAAGCATTCAAAAAGCACCAGGATTTAATCAATTTTTGATTCTCAATCTGGGTGGAGTTTTGGGACACAATCCCGCTTGGGACAGTCACAACCCAAAGTTAAGAGAACTTCAGTGTATATTTGTTAAACCTCTAATACAAGGGAGCATAATGCTCATGACAATTGACTACTTTCATAATTCAATAAAAAAGAGCATTCAACAATACCCCAATAAGAAGAACAAGCTTCAAATCTTGCAATCTTGCAATACCCATCAAAACAAAGGCAGAAGAAGCTTCAACCATTTCAATGCAAAGTGCCACGTAGAGTGAAATCTAGTAGGAGCATCAAGGAAGGAAATCGTACATTCATACTAGGCTAAAAAAACCCTCTTGATTAGCCCACTGTAAGGGAATTTTCCATATGGTCACCTTAGAATCTTAGGTGTATACCCTTCATAAATTCTCAAGGCCACTCAAGTCTGAAAAGAGAAATTCACATACATATTTCAAGAAAATCAAATCACATGTGCATGTGTGATTGATTGATGATCCTAGTGGTTGATCACACCCTCCCAGCATCAGTGGTTGAGGAGAGTATTCAGCAAGCCCTGCAACATATCAAATCTACAACACATAACTTCCTCAACCAAATAAAATCCTATGATACCCTCTGGGTGAGGTGTGGGTAGGGGATGTGGATATTGTCCCCTAGGTGATTCAAGCTAAGCCCACCACCAATGAACATGTTGGAGATAGATGTCTGCGGAAGCACGCGAACAACACAAGGAAGAAGAAGAAGCTTGGAGCACAAACACACAATAGTGAGTGTATTACTAGAGAATGTACAAAGATAAATAACCCATTAGGGCAATAGGCGTATATACAAGCCGGGGGAAAAAAACCTCCTAAAGAGGGAAAAAAGTGCCCCGACAGTCCTAGTGTGTTCACACACATCACTACCTAAATATATCGACAAATCCCCCCTGGGAGTGATGCGGTGAACAAGGAGCTAGCACTCATGTATAAGGAAGTGCCAAGCTATGTGGAAATCACTCCACAAAAGGAAGTAAGCCCAAAGCTTTGCGGAAAGCTTCAAACTTCTCCCTAGGTAGAGCCTTCGTGAAAAGGTCTGCAATGTTCTCCTGCGTGGGCACATATGCCAAGCTAATCTCCCCAGCAGAGAACCTCTCCCTGACATAGTGATAATGCACCTCAATGTGCTTAGTGCGAGCATGGAACATAGGATTCCTTGCAACTGCCAATGCGCTCTAACTGTCAGTGAAGATGGTGGTGGCAGAAGACTAGCCAACACCCAAATCAGCCATAAGGCGTCTGAGCCACACACACTCAACAGTCGTTGTGAAAGCTTCCCTATACTCAGCCTCACAACTAGAAGTGGCCACAGTAGGCTGCTTCTTGCTCAACCAAGATATACATGAGCTACCAAGCATGAAGCAAAAACCACTAGTGGACACACGAGTGTCATAGCAACCAGCCCATCTGAGTCAGAAAAAGCATGCAAATCTGGCGGTAGTGATCCCCCCTTGGGATAAAACAACCCAAGTAGCCGAGTACCACTCAAGTAGCGAAAGATGCGCTTAACCGCCTTCCAATGCGTGACTCCTGGGCAATGCATAAACCTGCTCATCTGTGAGACAACAAACTGAATATCTGGCCGAGTAATGCATAAGCAAATCAAGCATCCAACAGCCTGCTGATAGAGAACAACATCAAATGCATCTCCAGCATCATGAAGTCTCAATCGTAAACCTGTCTCCATAGGAGTGGCAATAGGCTTACAATCTTCAAGGCCAAAACGCAGCAATAATGTGTCAATATATTTCGTTTGACACAAAGCCATTCCACCATCAACGTCCATAAACTAAATGCCCAAATAGTGATGCAAATGCCCCAAATCAGACATCTCAAATGAGACATGCAAATTAGCCTTAAAATCAGCAATATGCATCTCAATAGGACCAGTGAGCAACATGTCATCAACATAGACAACAATGATCAGAAGCACATCATTAGCACGCTTAACATATAAGGTGCTTTCAGTTGGACTATTCTCAAAACCATGTGCAATCAGATAGGCATGTATCTTCTCATACCAAGCACGTGGTACTTGCTTTAAACCATATAATGCCTTCTTTAACCTGCAAACCTGGTTTTCATGCCCTTTCTGCACAAAGCCACGGGGCTGAAAAACATACACTTCTTCATGCAAATCACCATTCAGAAATGCAGTATTAATGTCCAACTGATGTACATTCCAACCATGATGGGCTGCAAGTGCACAGATGCTCCGAACAGTAGTCATACGACATGTGGGTGCAAAGGTCTCATCAAAATCAATGCCTCTTTCCTGTGCATAACCCTTTGCAACAAGCCTAGCCTTATACCTGTCAACTGTACCATCCGATTTACGCTTCAACTTGTATACCCACTTAGTGCCAATGGCCTTCTTACCAGGAGGCAAGTCACATAAAGACCAAGTACCATTCTTCATTATAGCATCATATTCAGATTGCATAACAACCATCCAATTTTCTGAATTTTGTGCTTCATCAAAAGAAACATGCTCATTCTCATCACAGAGACTAGACGCAGCCATAGCATAGCAATCTGATGCAAAGGAGGCACTATGAGAGCCTGAACGAGTACGATATGACAAAGGTGCATCTAATTTGCTGTCACGCAAAGTCTGCACCAGCCATTTTGGCATAGTTTTTGCTTGATCAATATCAGCTCTCTCATCAACAAGTGCATCATGTAAATCTGCATTAGAAATGGAATTATCTGCATCATCATATGAAGCCTGCAAAGGCTGAGAAGTTGCCTCATTAGGACCAGCACTAGACTATCCACCTGTAAAAAGAGGCATCAAAGTATCATACATGTCTTTAGAGCTAATAGATGTCTCCTTAGTACATGAAAGCAATGGCTGAATAGAATCTTCCACAAAGAGAACATCACGGCTAACCAGAATGCGTTTAGTCTGTGGATGATACAGACGATAGCCTTTACTTTCATAACTGTACCCAAAAAAAATACATTTTACTGCCTTATCATCCAATTTTATGTGATGTTGTTCAGGCACTAGTGCATATGCCAAACAACCAAAAACCCGCAGATGAGCAACAGATGGCTTGCGATCATGCCAAGCCTCATATGGAGTGATAGATTGTAGCACTTTAGTGGGACACCTGTTAAGTACATATGCTGCACACATGACAACCTCAAGCCAGAAACTATGTGGTAAAGCCTGACTCTTGACCATACACCTCGCCATCTCCATGAGTGACCTGTTCTTTCGTTCAGCAACTCCATTCTGTTGAGGTGTATACGGCACTGTACACTGGTGTTTTATCCCACGTTCAGCCAGAAATGCATTAAAATTAGAAGACATATATTCCCCCCCTCGATCAGAACGGAGGGTGCCCATTTTACATGCTGACAGATTTTCAGCCAAAACCCAAAATTGTTTGAAGCACAAAAACACTTTGGACTTTGCCTTCAATGGATATACCCATGCATGCCTGGAAAAATCATCAATGAAAGTCACGAAGTAAAGATAGTTTCCAAAAGAAGGTGTCTGCATAGGACCACAGACATCACTATGTACAAGCTGCAATTTCTACGTAGCCCGAACTGAACCATCTTTTGGAAAGGAGGAAAGCTGCATTTTTCCCAAAATACAACCTTCACATACATGTTTTCTAGGTGCCTCAAGCTTGGGCAAAGAAGACACCATATCAGATTTCTGCAGGCGTAGCAAACTAGCAAAATTCAGATGACCAAAGCGTGCATGCCAAAGCTTTGCATCTGAGATAGCGTGAGAATCATGAACTGCACATGCCGAATCATTCACAGATCTTTCATAGTCTATGAGCTTATACAGCCCACGACATAAAATGCTAGAAGCAATTATAACATCACCATTTGACAGATCATGAACTGTACATCTATCATCAACAGATTTCACAACCAAGCCAATCTTGGCTAATGCAGAAACTGATAACAGATTCTTCTTGATCACTGGCACAAATAAAGCATCTGACAAGGTGAAAGAACTACCATCAGCAGTAGTCAGAATGATCTTACCAACTCCCATAACAGGATAAGAGGAGTTGTTGGCGCATGTGATAGTATTCCCTGTAGGGGCAGGCTCCAGTGAAGAGAAGAAATTATGCTGCGAGGTAATATGTTTGGTCGCCCCACTGTCAAAGTACCAAACATCTGAGTCCACTGCAGACATGCACTGCTCATGAGAAGATAGGTCAAAACTACAAACAGTAGTAAACGCCCATTCTTCTTCCTGCACAAGATTTGCAAACTCTGTTTTTGGTGTAGAGGCCTCTACAACAACCATTCCAGCGTCTTTCTTCTTTGCCTCTTTTGCAGCGAGTTTTGGACAGTTCTTTATGATATGATCATTCCCTTTAGAGTACTTGCAAAACAATTTCTGCTTTTCTGATTTCTTCTCATCTTTATCCTGGTTCTTCGAATGTGCAGCATTTGCAGATTTCTGCTTACTAGTAGAAGAGCTCCATTTTCCTTTGCCCTTCTGACTAGCCAGGAAAGCTTGATCTGCAACACGCATAATGGACCTGTTCTGCTTGGACTGATCTTCCTGCAACAGAACAGAGACTAACTCCTCAAATGATAAGGCATTTGGATTGCCTTTCATCATCAACCGAAGAGTAGAAGCAAAACTCTGATATGAATCAGGAAGACCATTCAGAACGGTCTGCACAAGTGAGCTATCTGGTATAACCTCATCAGCACAAATCAACTATTCCTTCAAATCTTTGATCTTTGTTAGGAAACTGTCCATAGAATCACCTTCATTCATGTGCTCACTCTCCAACTGTTTTCGAAGGTAAGCAACACGAGCCTCATTCCTAGCTTGGTACAATGTGGTTAGTGTATCCCAAGCATCCCTAGCTTTTTTGCAAGAGCGAATATGAGGAATAATGGCACGTTTGACAGACAAAGCTATCAATGCATGTGCCTGGGCATCTCTGCCATCCCAACAAATTTGCTCTACGGTAGGTGCAAGAGAAACAGCAGCACAAACATGAATCTGCGGAATATCATCTTCGACACCATCTTCATTAGCTCCAGCACCTGTATTTGCAGTACCTGTAGTTGTAGGTGTAACATGACGTCTTTCAACACCCTGCACAATGTTCCATAGTCCTTTTGCAACCAATACATGTCACATCATATAAGCCCATAATGGGTAGTTGGTACCATCCAACTTATCCTCAACAACCAACATACGGAATACATCACTACTTTCAGCCATGGCCGGTGACTAAAATACCTTGATGCAGAAAATTGACTGTATTTCAAAAAGTTGAACAGAACTGCCCAGACGAGTTCTGCTAGACCTGTAGCAGACTTCGAGACGCTTAATCTGGCAAATAGAAATTGGTATATAGCTTTGGCACAAAAAGACGAAATAGCTTGCACAAGCACTGCGATAGTGCATTCGGAGGCCGAAACGAGCTCAGATCGCGATTTCGGCACACAAAGCAAAGCGATTTTGATCTCAGAAACACCCTGAGTATGCTCACCAAATTTCATGCGAATATGAGAATGCAAACGAAGGAGTGTCGACGGCGCCCTAGAAGAAGCGACGACCTGCCCTGATACCAATTGTTCGAGATAGATGTCTGCGGAAGCACGAGAACAGCACAAGGAAGAAGAAGAAGCTTGGAGCACAAACACGCAATAGTGAGTGTATTACTAGAGAATGTACAAAGATAAATAGCCCATTAGGGCAATAGGCGTATATACAAGCCGGGGGAAAAAAACCTCCTAAAGAGGGAAAAAAGTGCCCCGGCGGTCCTAGTGTGTTCACACACATCACTACCTAAATATATCAACAGAACATACCATACTCCACATGTTTTGCTCTTTCGATTGAATGTGAAGCAACAAGTGGCTACATCCAAATTTAAAAGGTAGTGGAAGCTTGCAAGAATTACACCCCTATAAAATTATGGGAATACATAACATGAAAACCTTCAAAACAAAAATTCATGTCATAGCCTCCAAATTTTGGTAGGAGGTGTCAGCACATTCCCTAAATAGGGTAGTCACACACTGTAAACAGCCGGAGTATTATTTAGAAGAATCATTGTAATTAGAAAAGTCGCACATCGAAAAGGTGTAGTGCAAAACGTTGTATCTTTTCTATCTAAGCAATAGAGTATGCACGGAAGAGACGACAGGGAATCACCAGCCTGTTCGGTTCAGGTGATGATCTGGAGTTGATTCTGAAGTCATATTAATTGCAGAGTTATCTGTAAGATTTGTATTCAAGTGGAAGTAAATCAGGTACTGTGTTAACACTTACTGTGTTGAAGTGAAGTGTAGCAGTAATATTAAAGTGAAAGTGGAAGTGTGGTGTACATAATCATGGTGATCGTTAAAAAAACGCTATGCGCTGAAGTGCACTTGAATCTTCTATAGTTGTTGGAATTAATTAATAAAGTTGATTGTCGGAAGTTAAGCAATGAATTGGGAAAATATATATCGGAACTCTGAATTATCAGATCCCTGACCATCCCAAGAACCCATGAGTAGGAACAGAGTAACTGTAACTTTAACACTAGCGCCGGCCATGGGGCATGGAGTAGTCAGTTAGTGCATAGACTAAGAGTTGAGAAGAATCCGATGATATATGCCTGTAACACGTTCTGGAGAATCGTACCCGAAGTACAGAAGGGATCAACATCCCTAGAAAATTCCTAGCACATTGGACACACCTTTGAGTAGTAGTGGTGACAGACAAACGTTGGAAGGGAAGTGCGAAATTTGGGCCAATGGAGTACCACCTTAGCATTTCCTTGTGCAAGGATTACAGGGCATACTAGAGGTGCAACCGACCCCATGTGTGGAAAGTAAGGTTGGAGAAGATCGATATGGTTCCGGTGACAATGTGGAAAATCTTGGTCGTAGTTTGTGGAATTCCGATGGAACCTCGAATAATTTCGGGGCCGGGTTGCTGAATTTTGGTGAAAGTCCTATTCTCGGTTTTGATTTTGAGGGAACTAGTGTATTGTTGGATGAAAGTTTTGGTGAAAAGCTCACTACAAAAGTCCATTACAATGAAGGGCAATTGGGTGTGGGAACGACTTAACAATATCCAATTACCAGAGGGCATGCCAGACAACGGGACAACACAACAGCAATTAGGTGTAAATGGTTCAAATAATTCGGTAGTAACATTTCCTCTTGATTCAAACACCATGAGTGGTTCACAACAACAAAAACACCAACAACAACATCAACAACAATAGTAGCAGCAGCAGCAGGCCATACCACCACAACCGGTACCCGCTAGAGTTATATATACGAAATTTGGTGGATTTCCCGGTGATGATCCGAATGCACATGTGAGAACTTTTGAAATTAATTATGCAGTACTCAACTATCCAGCAAATCCAGCATATAAGGCTATAGTGTTCTAGTCTACGCTAGTTAATGAGGCTGCTCGATGGTTAACTGAATATGACATTAACCATTTCGGTCAGTACGATGATGTTAAGGATGCCTTCTTACAACAATTTTGGTTGAAGAAAAATGCGGCTGAGATCTTTGAATATCTGCAAAACAATAGACAAAAGCCACACCAAAGTGTACAAGAGTATGCAACTTTATTTCGTACTCATCTACGACAATTGCCGCTAGCGCATGCTAACCTACTGGATGATGTGATCACCTAGTGGTTTATTAATGGATTAAACCCTCAACTTAAACAAGTAATGATCATACGATGTGTGGGTGGTACGACTCTGGATGTTGTCATAGCTATGGCATTACAGTTGGAACATAAGGTGGGTGGATTCGTTGAAGATTTGGACTGGTTGAAGGCAACCAAGGGTATGAGTGAAGACTCATTGAAACAAGTGTATTGCACAAAATGTAAGAAGCCGAGACACATTGCTTTTGCATGTGCATTGAACCAAATTACTGTGCTATTTGTAATACGACGAGTCACTCCATCAAAACATGTCCTTATAATGCCAAAGTATAGGCCAGACCAACCGTAAATGCTATAATACAAGAGCAAGGACAATCGGCTGCTCATTATGTACCACCGCAGTTGAGGAATACTTCCTACCAAAGTTATAAAACTTATCGGGGAACACGAGCAAACAATTTCGGCCACACTCGGTGGAATTTTGGCCAATCAGGTGAAGGAACATCCCTCCTGCCACCCAGATGCCATTTCTATGGGGAGATTGGACATATCCGAAGATATTGTAAAGAGACGGCCGAGTATGATAAATGTAGAAAAGAGCGATAGAATCCAATGGCCCAACATGGTCTATATTTCAGCAGTAGATACTCAAACGATAGTAATCCAAACACGTTCCGGTAAGAAATTACAACCAGCTGTGGAGATTTTTGAGCCTGGCATTCGTGAACAACAGAGAGTTTTTACCAAAGCTAGTATGTGGGCTAGTCAAGAACCAACCGTTTTTCCCGACTCAGTACCTGTGGTTCAACAAACAATACCGGATCCACTAGTAGAAGCACCGAGCTTAGTGGATGTGCTGCGAGAGAGTCCACCGAATGCAGTAAGGAGTATGTCGAATTTTGACTCTATGTGGAATATTCTCTCGCAAGCCTCCATTACAATACCATTGGGCCAACTACTAGCCTTGGTGTCGGGAGTATGACAACAATTTCAACATCAATTTTGTCTGGAATCTTCGTGTACACCTACTACGGTGACTATTAGTCCAGAAACTGATTCTGCGGTGGACCATGTTGTTCCTTTCATTACGGTATGGTATAAAAATCATAAAATCAACCAAGTATTAATTGATGGAGGCTCTGATGTGAATATCGCAACAACCATTCTTTGTAAACGGCTAGGATGGACTGAAATTGAACCTGTTTAGTTTTTTGTGAGGATGGCAGATCAATCCAGGGTGTATGTGGTGGGTTTGGTACATGATATACCCATTGCTCTTTAGGGAGTGGTGTTCAAAATGACTTTTGTTGTTCTAGAATTACCTGATTCAACTCTCGACTATAACTTGCTGTTCGGAAGGCCGTGGTTGAAACAAGCCAAAGCATTGCAGGACTGGTCAGCACACGAACTTATTTTCAAAAGCAACCATTAGAAGTATGTTGTTCCGTTAGATGAGATGAAACCATGCGACCTCCATGCTCGACCCTACGTAGCCGAACTTGTGCATATGTTGGATGGATTGTCTGATGATGAAGAAGAAGCTTTTCTCAAGGCTAACCAAGATTTGCTCGCCTTGGGGACAGTCGACTTACAAGCGGTTGCGGATAATTGGAATCCGATCGTCGGTTCGGTCGTTCTGGTTATAGAAGAAGGAGACCTAGCTATAAATCAAGCTTCAAATGCCCATAGTTTCCACCATCTATTCCAGTCACCTGAGGATATACCCATGCCATGGCATTTTTATGTATCGAAAGATCAACTTATCACCTTTGATTTGGAAAATGAGAATACACCACGGTCAGTCAAGATTAAGGCGGGGTTACCAGAAACCTTTCAAAATGATCTACTATAGTTTTTGACCGAGTTTCAAGATGTATTTGCATGGGATTATCGAGATATGAAAGGGTTGGACCCTCGTATCTATCAACATTGTGTGACGCTCAAGCCGGATGCACGCCCAATTAAGCAACCCAGTTACCACATGAACCCAAATTATGTTGCACAAGTGAAAGCTGAATTGGATCGCTTGCTGAAAGTTGGTTTCATCGTTCCCATTCAACATGCAGAATGGATTTCACTTATCGTTATCATCCCAAAGAAAAATAAACAGTTACACATCTGTGTGGATTACCGGAAATTAAATGCAGCGACCGTACCGGATCCCTTCCCAGTTCCATTTCTAGATACAATGCTCGATGATGTTGCTGGACGAGAAATGTATTCCTTTTTGGATGGTTACAATGGCTATAATCAGGTGTGGATGGCTGAAATGGACATATCAAAGACTACATTCATTACAAATTGGGAAGTATATGCATGTACGGTGATGTGGTTCGGTCTTCGCAATGCTCCTAGTACCTTCCAACGATGTATGCAAGAAATTTTTTCCCCCTATTTAACCACCTTCATGCAAGTGTATCTAGATGATTTTTCGTTATCGGGTGATACATCGGTGCATCTTTACCACCTCCGATGCTGTTCCTCTAAGTGTCGAGAGTTCCAGTTGTGCTTAAACCCCAGCAAGTTGGTCTTTTCGGTCTCCTGTGGCAAGTTGCTCAGAAATATTATTTCACAGCAAGGCATTCAAGTGGATCTAGATGAAGTTCAAGTCGTGTTACATGCACCTACCCCTACGACACCAAAGGAGGCTATGCGATTCCTTGGTCAAATATGTTGGCATGGGTGACATCTTCAGTGGCTTGCACATTTAGCCATACCTTTGAATCGGTTGATCACTAGACCCCCCGACAGTTCGTGTGGAATGAAGAGTGCCAAATTGCCTTTGATCGACTGAAAACACTATTAACTCAGGCTCCCATATTGCAAGCACCCAACAGGGAGCTTTCGTTCCATGTCTTCGTGGACACATTGGATAGTGCCATCTGTAGTGTGCTCATGCAACAACACGATAAGTGGTTTCGTCCTGTCTATTATGCTAGTCGACGTCTAGTTGCTGCTGAACGAAATTATTCAGTCACTGAGCGTGAGTGCCTCAGCTTAGTTTATTCGATGAAGAAATTCTGGCACTACTTGCTTGGACGCCAATTCATCTTCAATGTGGATCATGCTGCTCTAGTTATCTTGTCCGTCAGCAACATTTAGGGGGCACATTAGCCAGGTGGTTGTTGTTACTGCAAGAATTTGATTACGTGGTTGTACAACATCTAGGATCAGCTCATGCATTAGCTGATTTCTTATCTCGGCTTGATTCTGGTGAACCTCTCTGCGGAATTGATGATACTACCCCTGCTATCTATGCGACTGATCTGGTCCAAGATAAGGGTCAGGAGCTCCTGGTGGCACCTTCCTACTATGCTACTCTGCTGACTTTTCTCACCAATGGAAGCCCTCTGACTCATACGTCTACTTCGGCTCGTCGTAAATTGGCAATGTATAGTCGATGGTTCTGGCTCATTGTGGGACAGTTGTATTGTATGGATCCTTCTGGTGCACTATTACGGTGTATTCCACCCCATGAGGTTCCTTCGGTTATTGACATGGCCCATGCTACTCCTTCTGGTGGTCATTTTTCAGTCGATCTTACTTACCGCAAAATTTATCACACTAGATTATGGTGGCCCACTATGCAGCATGATATTGCTACTTCTATTAAAACGTGTGATGCTTGCCAACACTTGGGACAACCTTTACAACGTCATCATTTTCCATTGCAGCCTGTTGCTCCCCTTGAACCTTTCCAAACGTGGGGCTTGGATTTCATTGGGCCTATTACACCTTCGACTACGATTACTCATCATCAATACATACTTACGTGTACCGATTATGCTACTCAGTGGGCAGAAGCTTGGGCTTTACGGTCTGCTACTGTGCCTATGGTGGTTAAATGTTTGATGACTGATATGTTTCCTTGGTTCGGTCTTCCCTTAGAGATTGTTTCGGATCAGGGCACACATTTTGTTAATTCCTTACTGCAAGCACTTACCCGCACCCTGCAGATTGTCCATAAATTTAGCTCTCCATATTACCCTCGTGCCAATGGTCTTGCTGAAAGTACCAATAAAACTCTACTTAATAGAAATTAGTTTTGGAATGTCCGGAGCGTTGGGATCAATTTCTTCCTTCAGTTCTGTGGGCATACCGCACTACGTACAAAGTGGCTATAGGGAGTACGCCTTTTAAATTGGCATATGGGCTGGAGGCCATTGCACCCATGGAGTTGGTGGTACCTAGCCTTAGGGTGGCACTAGAACATAAGCTCTTAACGGAGGAATCCTTTCCTTTCTGGTTGGATGTGTTGAGGTCCTTGGACGAACACCGTTGGGAAAGTTTTCTAATGCTCCACGAAGTCCAATTGCGATAAGCCAAGACACATGATCGGTTTCTTCGCACTCCTATTTTTAATAAGGGACAATTAGTTCTGTTCTATAATGCTAAATCTAATCGTTCAGCGGGCAAGTTCAAACTCCTGTGGTTTGGTCCTTACCGTATTGAATCATAGGTTGGACCTGCTACATTCCGGTTATCCACGTTAACTGGTACCCTTCTTCCTAAAGCGATCAATGGATCGAAGCTTCGTCCCTATTATCCCACGCCTTCTTCATCATGTTGCTTTATCGGTATTTTAGTCTCCGTCTGGGTTATACCATTGTTCTAGCTCGACGTTCCTCTCCCGTCCACGTGTTCCGGTTGACTGACTAACCGTAATATTTGCGTTTTCTTATCTAACCATGATTAGTATCTGTCTTATGTGTCTAAGGTTCTGTTAATGCATGCATGTCACCATTATGTTTGTATATTTCCAACATTGCGTGATGATTATGTTTCTTCCTGCACATTCATTCAATGTTTTTACTTAATCCCATTCTCCCCTCTGTTTTCTGCTATTGAGTCTTTGTGTGATTGCGTATACTATGTTTCCTCTTGTTTTCGTGCTCTCGTACTCGCCATGGAAGCTTTGGCTAACATTGCTACCTTCCGTGCTAGCCTCGCTCCGGAATTGAGCGAGTTTCTGTGCATTCGTGGCCTTTTGGCATTCGCTGAACTGCCCTGGCATTCGGTGGAATGCCATCCCTTCTTTGTGCAGAACATATATGCCATTGCTGCTACGCCCGCTATTGAAACCTGCTGGCCACTAGCTTGCCTTAACCCACATGTCGTTGTCACCCTTAACACAGTCGTTGAGGGATTCCATCTCCCTCAGGAGGGTCTTGTAGATGGACCTCTCTTGCCGATGTCCACTATGAAAGAGCTATTTCCACGCCACTCCTCCAATGAGTTTGCCATTCTTTGTCACCTTGAACCAGAGCGCACTGCACTCCAGTTTCTTGTCGCTGCCCTTAACCTCCAAAAATGCACATATGGCATTTCTCGCCCCTTCTATTCTATGATCGACACTACAGTGAGAGAAGTAGTGAATTTTGCTTCATTCTTCTTCTGGTGCATTCACCAGGAATGCCAGGCAGTTTCTCGACAATTGGCCAAGAATGATATCCCTCAGACCCGCTTGCTGCATCTATTGACCTTCCTCCTCCCGGCGATTCAAGCAACACAACCTCCTCCATTGAATACCCTTCTCTTCCATGAGGAGTCTGTACAAATGATGGAGGTTGACGATGAGGAGGATCTCCTGCAATTCTTCAAAGGGAAGCGATGCAAACTGAGCCCCTCTCACAGTAAAGCACCGTCGTCCTCAACCGTTCAGTTGTAGGACACTGCTTTTCTGCTTCACCATCCCCTAAAGACCAAGTTAATCCTGACATTGTTATTGAAGAGGTTCACCCTGATGATACGGTCATGCAGCTACAATCTCATCCACAGGAGCCAGCGCCCGACACGGCCACGCAAACTGCACAACTCACAGATAAAGCACAACCTAAGGCCTCTGTCTCCATCAAAGGTGCCTTTGCCGCCTAGTCCCCCTTCCTCCCCATGTCATTTGGTAGCCCATCCTCTTCCTTCCTCCCCTGGTTATTCCCCTCCCTCATCATCCGCCACTGTTTCCACTAACCCCTCTCAACCAATCTCCACCTCTCTAGTCCCTGAAATGCATGGGTTTCTTAAGCATACGAGCACACATGATAAAAAATCTTAACATCACAATGAAGCATAGGAGAGCATATGTTGCTTTGATATGACACAACATGTTTCTCAAACGGAAGTGAGGAGGCATGCTGTCCCAATGCACCCCTTCATACTACAGAGTATCAACCACATCGAAGAGCAGCTCAGGCTTCATCCCATAGCGCCCAGGTTACACACAAATATATGAGCATAAACCGAACATAAACAAGATGGATAGCATGAATGGAAAGCAACAAATAGATGGAAATGTGCTCACATTAGTTCTTGTTGCATAGCATCAAAGTGTATAGATGCCTACTTGATTTTTTGAGATAGATTACTCATGTGACCATTTCCTATAACTCTGCTACACATGGGTGGCATCCGATATACAACAGAGTGGCAAAACAATATCGATCCCAAGATCCATGTCAGTAGGGAGGCATTGATTTTGCACAAAGGCTCCCTATTTGCAAGCATACCTTGAATCTTTAACACTGAATCCGTAATCATATGCAACATGATTTTACAAAAAAAGGGATGTACCAGAGATTTCCAAAACCAAGGGGGAAGCATAGAGGTGTAGAAACAAGGGGTGCAATAAGGCACGGCCACAATGGTGAGCAATGTTCACACATAGATAAAAACATCCAAAATGTGAAGGGTCGCCCAAGGCCCACCAGAATAAGCTCCAAGGTTGGGGCTTCAATCCACAGTAGATGCAAATGCCACAACACCCTTGGTCCACAGGATGAAGAGCAAGCGGAGCATAGAGGAGCTTTGCTCACACATGGAGGTGGTTGGAAGAAGAATCAAAGATCCCCAATGGATCAAGGAGGTGGAATGAAAGAAACGTAAGGGGGAAATGGGATTTTGACCCCACATCATATCATAGAAGGGAACTACATGGTGTGCTCCACCTCGAATACTTCTTCAAAACTAGGGAGAAAAGGATGGTCGACCCCGACTAATGCTTACTCCCCAAATATGAGCATACAGAGGACAATTGGAGATTGCACATGTGGTAAAGAGGGTCAATAGCTTCTTCTGTGAAGAAGGAGGCAAGGACCACCAAGGGGAAGTGCATGAGGAGCTCAATCCCTTAATCAAAGAGCCTTATCAAGGAGGATCCATCAAATGAGGGAGCTGGAAACTCGTATCTACTGTGTGACATAGAGAAGTCGATGGGAACGAACATCTACACGGTTGCAAATTGGAGAGGGCATTCAAAATACTCAGGTGGATAGTCATGAGAAGAATGGGAGGGGGAGCCCAAAAGCTCAACCCCAGCAGAAGTTTGCCAATGGAATGGATAGGGGAAGTAAAGTTCCACCCCCGCCAGGGGAGATGCTGAAAAATGGGAGCACATGAACCACTTCGTCTCTATAAGGATGGCTTCCAGCATGAGAGGGGAGCTAATGAAGAGCTCAACCCCCCCTCCCCTACAAGGATTAGATGATGGGGAAGAATCATGCACCTCCTACCAAGTGAGATGGAAGAAAGGATAGGTAGGAGAAGATGAGCCTGCCATAACAACTATGCAAGAAAATTATGGAGATAAGTACAATGGTAGACCTCCACCCCGCAACAGAGATTTCACTCAAAGGAGCAATGGGGGGAAGCATCAGAGCTCAACCTTTAGGAGGGGGAGCTCCAAGCTCCGATCCACAGAATGAAGCAACACATGGAGCACAAGAGTTAACCCCCTCAACCATCGTGCGGAGAGAAGGAACCGAAACTCACTCCCCCCCCACCTCGCCACCTACCAACCACCGAAGTGTGGAATTAGGAACAAGGGAGGGAGAGCATTAACTCACCCCCAAGAACATTGGTAGGTGGGTTTGGTTCAAAGTTCAAGGTAAGAGAGGAAAGTAACATTCCACCCACATCTAGTCCAGCCCAAAAGGGAGGAGAATTAAAGACTGGGGAAACAATTTCTCAAACTTGAATTCCCATTTTTGAGTGTCTAAGGAAGGATATTGAAAATTGTTCAAGACTCTTTACAAGCTAGCATCACAAATTGGTGGAGAAAAGAAACTCGACATCAACGTGACTTCCTCTTTTTCTTTGTCTTTTCTTGGAAATGAAAAGAGGGGAGGGGCTAGGCTAATGGTGTAGAATGAAGAATGGGAATTTACTATTGCCTACCTACTTGCACATGGTTTTGAGAAAAGTCCAACTGAAAGCACCTTATATGTTAATCGTGCAAATGATGTGCTTCTAATCATTGTTGTCTATGTTGATGACATGTTGCTCATTGGTCCTCATAAGAAGCATATTACTGATTTTAAGGTTGATCTGCATGCCTCATTTGAGATGTCGGATTTGAGGCATTTGCATCATTATTTGGGCATTTAATTTATGCAAGTTGATGGCAAAATAGCTTTGTGTCAAACAAAATATATTGACACATTATTGCAACATCTTCACGTTGAAGACTGCAAACCTATTTCCACTCCTATGGAGATAGGTTTATGATTGAGTCTTCATGATGCTGGAGATGCATTTGATATTGTTCTCTATCAGCAAGTTGTTGGATGCTTGATTTACTTATGCATTACTCGGCCAGATATTCAGTTTGTTGTCTCATAGATGAGTAGGTTAATGCATTGCCCAGGTGTCAAACATTGACAAATGGTTAAGTGCATCTTTTGCTACTTGAGTGGTACCCAGCTACTTGGATTGTTTTGTCCCAAGGGGGTATCACTATCATGAGATTTACATGCTTTTTCTAACTCTAACTCGGTTGGTTGCTATGACACTCGTGTGTCCACCAGTGATTTTTACTTCATGCTTGGTAGCTCATGCATATCTTGGTTGAGCAAGAAGCAGCATATTGCGGTCACTTCTAGCTATGAGGTTGAGTATGTGAAGCTTTCATAGTAACTGTTGAGTGTGTGTGGCTCAGACGACTTATGGCTTATTTGGGTGTTCTACCACCACCATCTTCACTAACAGTCAAAGTGCATTGGTAACTGTGAGAAACATTGTGTTCCATGCTCGCACTAAGCACATTGAGGTGCACTATCATTATGTCAAGGAGAGGTTCTCTACTCGAGAGATCAGTTTGGTGTATGTGCCCACACAAGAGAACATTGCAGACCTTTTCACAAAGGCTCTGCCTAGGGAGAAGTTTGAAGCTTTCCATAAAGCTTTGGGCTTACTTCCTTTTGTGGATTGATTCCACTTAGCTTTGTTGATATATTTAGTGATGTGTGTGAACACATCATGATTGCCGGGGTAATTTTTTCCCTCTCTAGGAGGTTTTTTTACCCCGGCTTGTATATACGCCTAGAACCCTAATGGGTTACTTATCTTTGTACATACTCTTGGTAATATATTCAGTATTGTGTGTTGTGCTCCAAGCTTCTTCTTTTTCTTCCTTATGTTGTTTGCATGTGTCCACAGACCTTAAACTCAAACATTTTTTTAAAATCGCTTCACATGTGGACTCTCTACATGGTATTAGAGCATTAGTTTGAGGTTTTGGTGGTGATTTTGGAGGTTTTGATGGTTCTTTTGACAGTTATTTTGGAGACTTTGGCGGTGATGGTGCTTCAATTTGGGGGCATGGCTTTCTCCTCATTGAGGGAAGCCGCTTTTAGCCATTAATTTCTATGCACTTAGGCTTAATTTTGGCCATTTTCCCAATCGCCCACCCTTATCTTTCACCTATTTTACCCACCCTACCATCCTTTCCAGCACTCTTTCCCACCCTTGACTTTGTTGGTTCTTCTATTTAGTGGTCAATTTCATGGATTTGTGATGATTCTCTTCTTTTGAAGTGTCCATAAACACTCTTTACCTTCATTTCAGTGGCACATATTATGCATCTCAACTTGTTGAAGTGACCTTCATCACTTTTTGGTAGTGTTCTTGATAGCAACATCTCTAATTAATGTTCAAAAATTATATGTAAGAGCATGCAAAAGCTGAAAGAGGTGTTATCAGTTGCTTTCATGAAGATTTTTAAGACTAGAAGCACCACCTCATCTACCAAGAAGGGAGTCATCATCCACAGAAACGTACTTTGCTATCAATGCTTTTATTTTTACTTTAGGTGGGTTCTTCCCCCCTACATTCAATACAATAATAGAGGTAGAATCACTATTCTTAGAAGGTTTTCTGAGCATCAACATTTGAACCCAATGAAGAGCAAGGTGAAAGCTCATTGACTCAGTAGGCACTATCTCCATAGATAGAAGAGCATTATCCTTTACCATTGCAAAAACTAGGGAATAGTTCCATGAAGCCTTGTAGCAAGCACAAGAGATACCAAGTTCCACTTATCTCCTTTGTGCAATCACAAGAGATAGCAAAAGAATGAGATTGAGAAAGAGAGAGAGAGACTATCTATGCATGATTACTCTCTTAGAAAAGGCACATAACAAAGAATGAATGAATTGAAATACTAAGAATGAGCACTTGGTGCACCTTCTTGAGTTGTAGAAAGAGTGAAACAAAGAAATCATGTTCTATATCTACCATCATTTGATACTCAGAACCTATGCACCCAACAACAAACAAAAACAAATAAGTTGAGAACAATAGCAGATTTTGATGGATTGTGCTAGCACCTAAGGAAAGGAACATGTCATTGTTTGAGTAGCAAAGGAAATAAAAATAGAGTTTCTACCTCTACATCCACACTTTAGAAAAGAAAAACTCTCCCTCTATACTAAGCAAGGCTGAACAACCATCAGCTTTTGGTACTTTGTGAGATTAGCCCATCAGCATTGCACAGAGGTAGGAATGTGAGAAGGTGATAACAAGCAGTCAAGCATGCTTGTGCCATTTTTTTGTGCCCTCTAATAGAGACATAGAGAGAGAGACCATCTCTAGCCCAGTCCATAGCCCACGTGTCTGCATTGAGCTCAGTGATAGTTTGGAAATAAGCTATAGTGCCATATCCAAGGCATGCAACATTTGTGTGTGTGTGTGTGTGTGTGTGAGAGAGAGAGAGAGAGAGAGTGTGTGTGAGTGATCTTGCTCCTTCCTCTATGTGGCATCTTACATGGCACATGTCCTTGCACAAGCACCTATTTTCTTTGAGAGCAAGGGGACCTCTTCATCTTACCTATAGAGAAACACGAAGAGAAACTATGCACCAATTTTACTAAGCAAGAGATAGAGAGTGAGGGCACCACATGTGTTATCCATTCTCACTCACAAAAAGGTAGTCAGACAATTAAAGTTTTGAACCTTGACATCATCATTGATGTCAAAGTCTATAGTTGTTCACATATTGACAATCATAACATAACATATGGCCTCCCATAATTGAATTACCTCTTCTACCTACAGTGAGACACAACACATATTACCATTATCTTCTGTATGTAGTCGTATTATTGGAACATTCTCATACCTAGTGAACTTAATATTCAATGCATCCCTCATCTCAATATGAGTGAATGAGTTTGTGAGAGGTTTCGATGGTATGCCTTCTGAAATAGTACCTCTTTCCACTTCATTTTGATGACATACTTTTTAGCAAGATTGCTTTTCTAAACTCTTTGCATTCCACAACCATATTTGTAGAAATCCTCTCTCTTACATCCACTTGATAAATGCCTCCACTTTCTCTCCATAAGCTTTCCTTGAGCACACCTAGTAGCACTCTTTGTCCAACATTGTAACCCGTCATTGAGGATTATTTTGTATTTTCCAAATGGATATCTACCCTCCTTTTGGGACATCATTTGGAATTGTGCCCTCCTCTTGTACTAACATGAATATAAGAAGACTCTATTGTGTGTATGTGCTTTGGGAGGCTATTCTAAGCCCCCGAAGGGTGTCTCTCTCAATGCATTTTGGGCTATTATCTGTCCCCCCCATGGTGCCAACAAATGCAAAGGGCTACTCTAAGCCCCCCCATGGTGCCAACAAATGCAAAGGGCTACTCTAAGCCCCCCCACCCTATCTCTAATTGTGGTGCTGACTTCATTTTGAAAGTGTGGTGAGTCAATTTCAAAGTTCAATCTGATTCAATGATGACAATGTCTACCCACAGATGAGAGGTTAAATGACAAACTACAATTTGTGGAAGGACACAATTAGGCCTCATCATTTGGAATGTAAAAGATAAGCAAGACCTAGGACAATTATTTCTAGCTTGTGATGCGTTAACTAAAGGACACATTACCTCTTGCAAGACTTCCCATTAGACCTAGAAAATACTTCAAGATCTCTATGAGGACAAGACTCCTAGAATTTATGTCTTAGAATGAGAGTTCCATAACCTCACCATTAGCCATAGCATCCCATCTCCAAGTTCATTTCCACTTTTGATGATTACCAATGCAAACTGGCATTGTGTGGTAGATAGGTATCAAGAAAGGATATGGTCATTAATCTTCTAAATAAGCTCCCAACATCATATGAAACCTTTGTCACAACACTTTACAATTGTGTCCAATTGTTAACTAGGGAGGAAGTGTGGAGACTTTGGCTCCCCCAAAACTCACAAGCTAAGTCTTCAATATTGAAAGAAGACATCATGAACTAAAGTTCCATTCAACAAGGTCAAGACCTCTAATCAGTCTAGCTATGCTCCTAAACCAAAATTTAGCAATCCATCCAAGGATTTTACATGCAAGTATTCTGATAAATCTAGGCTATATCGAGAATTTTTGCTATAAAAAGAAAAACAACTTTAAAGCCTCTACTTTCAAGAATCAATCTAAGTCCTCTCAACATAGGTCTCATTGATCAAGTGAAGATCTCTTTATGTCAACTGAGGCCTATGCCCTAATCACGTCTAGCTCCTCACAAGACTAAATTTGATAGTGGTGCAACCTCTCACATGTGCAAAGATCATGAGTCATTTCAAGAATTATAAGACCACATATGTGAAGTGTACTTAGGAAATAAAAAGCCTCTTCCAATAGAAGGAAATGGAAAAATACAAATTACAAATCACCAAGGAGAATGCAAAGCCTTATCAAATGTACTTTTTGTACCAAACTTATGTACAAACCTCCTCGCTAGCAAGGCAATCACCAGTCATCACAACCAAGTTCTTTTTGGCAACATATCAGTGAATTTGATTGATCCTAGCACTAAGGACATTATAGCCCGAGGTGTTGAGGATAAATTCTTGTACAAGCTTTAATTCTTTCTTTCAAAGGAGTCAATTTCCACCCTTTAACACCAAAGATATAGGCACACATCTTACTTAACCAAGATCTCAACATCTCAATTGGTTAAGGGATTACCCAAGATTGGGCAAGTGCAAGACATCTACCAAGTCTACACACAAGGAAAGGAACAAAGGGCTCATGTTCCCAAAGAGGGTTCCACTTAAGAAAGGAATCCTCTAGCCCTTGTCCATTTGGATCTTTTTGGACCCATGAATATCCCATCACTAAGTGGATCACTCTACTTCTTTCTCTTACTAGACAATCACACAAGAATATATTTAGATATGTTTCCTCAAGTCCATGACAAATACATTTTCCAAGTTCATAGAATGGGTCTATCAAGTTGAGAACAAGGCATCAAGTTTAGTAAAGACCATTAGATGATATGGAGGTTTTGAATTAATTATTCATGACTTTGACAACTTCTTGAAATAAAAGGGCATCAAGTGGTAAGTCATTCAACCTCATACTCCATCCTAAAATGGAGTAGTTCAAAAAATGTCTAAAGCATCATGGAAATGGCATGCACTATGCTTCACAAAAAAGACTTACCATTCAATTTTTGGGCCAAAGCTCTACACACTAAAGTTCACATCAACAATTGAGGCTTCAGTGCATTACACAACAAGATTCCATTTGAATCCTACTATGGACACAAGCCCAATGCCAGTTACTTTAGAGTTTTTGAAAGTGAAGCATTTGTACATGTGCCAAAGGAAGATCGACATAAGATGCAATCTAAGTCCAAGAAATATATATTTATTGGCTATGTGAATAGTCTAAGGAATACAAATTGTATGATCTTGAAACCACTCCATCACAATTTAAAAAGATGTCATCTTTGATGAATCTTCAAAGTACTCAACCAAAGATCCAAGTTCAAGTTTGAGTCCACCTATCTACAATTCAAAGAGGGACACAATTATTTCTAAGAAAAACTCAGAAGCAAGTAACTCTCGCCAATGTAGGAGATCTCAAAGGCTCATCAAGAAGAGGCAATGTGAAAAAACTCATTGTGTTAATTATGCGCTTATCCACCAGCCTTAGTAGATTCCAAATCCTTCCAATTTGAAAGGAGCACAAGGTCAACCTAAGTGGGAAGAAGCTATGTAGATAGAAATGGATGCAATTGAAAACAACAAAACTTGGACACTTGTTCAAAAGCCTTCAAAGCATCAAGGTATTGGAGGTAAGTGGCTATATAAATTCAAGTACAAATCAGATGGTACCTTGGATAAGTACAAAGTAAGACTTGTAGCTAAGGGTTATAAATAGAAGTAGAGCATTTATTATGAAGTAACATTTTTCCCTATGGCAAGGTTTACCACTATATGAGTTATTATTGCCTTAAGTGCACACTTCAAATGACCCATCTATCAAAGAAACATAAAAAATGCTCTCTTAAACTGTGATTTTTAAGAATAACTATACATCAAACAACCTAAAGGTTTCAAGATCAAAGGCAAAAAAAGTCATGTATACAAACTTCACAAAGCACTTTATGGACTTAAGCAAGATCCCAAGGGCTAGTATGAAAATATCCACAAGTTCTTTGAAGCAAAAGGATTTCAAAGGAGCAATAATGATGCTAACTTAAACATGTAACACAAAGACTCTTTAGTTGCAATCATCATCCTCTATGTAGATAAATTGATTTTGATAGGACCACATGATGATCGCGTCCAATTCATTATCATACAGCTTCACCTTGAGTATTCCATGAAAAATCTTGGTCTACTTCACTACTTCTCAGGCATGGAAGTATGGAAAACAAAACAAGGTATATTTCTCTCACAAAACAAGTACTTCTCTAATATTCTTTCCAGATAAAACATGTACTAGTGTCGTCCAGTATCTACACCACTTGAAGTATGGCAAACAAAACAAGGTATATTCTCTCACAAAAGAAGTACTTCTCTAATATTCTTTCCAGATAAAACATATACTAGTATCATTTAGTATGGCAAACAAAACAAGGTATATTTCTCTCACAAAAGTACTTCTCTAATATTCTTTCCATATAGAACATGTACTTGTGTCATTCAGTATCTACACCACTTGATCCAAACATCGAGATCACACTATAGGAATCCTCTTCACTTGTGGATGTGCATGCTTATTGACAACGTTGGCTCTTTACTTTACCTAGCCAAACAAGACTAGATATTGCCTATGGACTTGGTATACTCAGTTAATTTGCACATCATCCTCGTCATACACATTGGGATGCTACTCAGAGCTACTTTGATACCTTTCCCTCATTGGGAATCATGGTCTTTGGTATACAAGGGGCATTCATCTCATAGGATATTCAGATTCAGATTGAGCTCATGATCATGATTCCTGATAGTCTACTTCAAGTTACATATTCTCGCTTGTCTCAAGACCTATATCCTGGGCAAGTAAGAAGCAGCCTATAGTTGCTCCGTCACGAGGAAAAATATTGAGTATCCATCTTGGCAGCATGTGAGGTCAATTGGCTTTGAAGTTTATTATATGAAATGGTATCTTGAAGGTTACTACGATATGCATCTACACCGACAGCCATTTAGCCTTGGCCATCACCATGCTTGGATGAAGAACATCGATATCCATTACCATTTCATCTATAAGAAGCTCATATCTCAAGAGATTACTCTAGAGCACTATACCTCTTTGGAGAACTTGGTAGACATGTTTACAAAGGCTCTACCTCTGGTTCCACTCTAGCACTCGGTGGACCTCTAGAGCATTTAGACACTCCAAAATGGAGGTGTAGAAGGGGTTTCGACAACATGAGTTTATCTACCTCATTTAGATTTGTATCTACATGAGTGCATCTCCATTTTGTATCCAAGAGACACTCCATTTTATATTATTTCAGTTGTATTTGGGTACCTTTCCATTGCTTCTACCATTGTATTCATTCTCCTTCAAGTGAAATTATCCCACATATGATGTTCTTTGTAGAGCCTCCTCTATCTCTAAAAGACAATGATTGTCATCACTACATTCCATTCTAACCCAAGTTTTGGTAGAATAGAATATGTTTTGTTCAAGCCAAGGCACCCTTGAGCTTAAGCAGTATTAGAAAAATCTATTTCTTGAATTTCATAATTTTTTCAGCCAGTTTGAGTCTTGAAATGAGCCATAAAACCTAATTAGGTCATACACTTGGTTTGATCAGGAACAAACCTAGTTAAAAACTATAAAAGGAGCTAGAGAGATCACTTTTGAGGTTGTATTTTTAGAGAATTGATGTAACTTTATATGAAAAGCATTTACAAAATAAATTCCAAGCTTTTCTCTCTTTGTCTTACCTTGTATACATGCATGTGTGTGCATGTTAGTGTGCTTCTCACTCATGCACTTGTGTATTCACTTGCTCATGGTCATCATACCACCTTCACATCTCCATGGATTAACAATTATGAGGCCATTGTGCTAGGAAGATTTCATAATGATACTTCCAGAAGCCCGTGAAGAACATTACTTGATAAGTTTTCTTATAGCAGGCGGGTAGATACTTTATGCATGTGTGAAAGCATAGAGAGTGATTGTTGAAGGTGTGGTACTCATATTATAGACTAAATGAAAGTTGCCTTACCAATGATGAATAGTGAATACCATGTATGTGACGATGGGAGGCCCACCGGGTGGAGCAAAGTACAAGTAATTCAACCAGTCAGAACATCCAAGATTGTTCCTAACCTTTATGGAAAACATTGGCCATGTGCATTGCCATGGCACTAGAGCATAGCATGGATTGTATTTGATGTGCAGTTGTGTAGTTGACTATGTCTATATTTTTTTGGATAGTGTTGAGGGTTCAAGCGTTCAACACAACTCTAGAAATAATCAAAAGTGTCACATGTAACACACTGGTCTTCGAACAAAAGAGATTCTACTCTCATTCAGACTTTCATTTACCTCTCTATCTCACTGAATCAGAATTACTCAACTTCATAAGATTCATCTCACATAATGTGCAGAATCACACTCCATAATCTCGATACGCATCAACACAGAAGACTTTATATCATTTCAGAAACTCCACGCATTACAGAGAATACAAATATGGAAGTTCTACCAGAAGTTTCTTTCATTTTTTTTCCTGATAGACTTAACATAGACAGTACTAAATAGATCTCAGAATTACATTCTTCATAGGACAGGCATTTCACTACTCCTATCGTGTATTGCACATTCGCCTCTGCAGACTTACTTCTTCATCTCCATGAACATCCCTTAGGTCTTTTGCGCTCTTTGATATAACCTCCTCTTCGTCATATGACATGCCCCCACGAACTTCAATCTAACCGTCTATTAAATTCCAATGCACCAAAAAAATAGACATCCGACTAGATAATATCTAAGTTTAACAATCTTTTCATAATTCAAATTAATCATTTATCTTCCAAATTTCCCTGCCTTCAACACCTGGCACAACCCGGTGGGTAATTTTGTCAAAAATTAGACTCGAATTTAGCAATCCCTTGATCATATAAAATAATTTCCTGCGACTGTTTAGAAATATTCACTTCTTCTGCTTCGACCTTCCGACTCTGCAAACTATTAAAATCCTCCTTAGAACAATCCTGCTTTCCTTGAAAGTCTTTATCAATAATAAATCACTGCTTATCAATTAGCATATCCACCTTTTCTTCTAGCTTCTTCTGCAACAACTGTTCCTGTAATTCTTTAATTATCTGTACCTGTTCTTCAATTTGCTTCTCTTGTTTTTCAATAACACAGACTAAATCTTTCTCATACTTTGACACAAAGCATGTCTGCACCAGTTCATACTGAATCTTGAACATACTTTGCCAACGACTCTAAAACACAGTCCAAATGTCTTGAACATACCTATGCAGCTGCTGCTTTAATACTCCTATATCCGATCTTGTCATTAATACAACATCCAGCTCCACATCTTCATCTTTTAGCATCTGCTTCTCCAACACCTGTAAAACCTGCATTCTCAAATGAAGAATCACTTGTTCCTTTTGCAAAGTAGCATTAAGTCCTGAAAAATCCGTCATCTCTTTTTGAATTTGTTCTTGCATAGATGTCTGCCATTCTTCAAATTCCTGCATAGACCACTTTAGACTAGACAGCTCTATTACTTGTTTCATCTTGCTCTCTTGTAATTTCTCTAATATTTGTACTTTTTTATCCAACTCTTCCTGAAGTGTTTCAACCTGCCTCTGTAAAGACTGATAGTCCTCCATATTAATAAGTACTTTTGTCTGCTCGTACCTAATCAATTTTTCCTCCTGCAAGACTAAAAAATCAGAAATCTCCTGCAACCTCTACTTCATTCCTAGCACATCATAATCTGTATTCTTAATTGATTGGTGCATAACATCCTCTGGCAACTTATCCCCTACTGCTTGCAGCTGTTCTTCCAATTTTCTCTTTTTAGACAACTTAAAAACAGTTCCTAGTACGTTCGGATGCTCAACCCCATCTGCCACCTGCAACAGATTATCCTCCTTTATCACGGCTTTATGTACATTAGGTTGAATCATATGCATAACTGGTTCCAGCTCTTGCACAATATAACCTGCTCTTATAAGATCCTCACACGTCTCTGAAGGTCTATCCATGACCACATTCAGTGCTAGCTGTTCCTAATCTTTACCCATCAACTCGTCACTATGAATATTTATGTCCTTTGGCCAGGACAACTTCTGACTATCTACCAACTGCACAAACTCAAACAATGGCGCCAAATATGCTGATAGCCTACTATTTGTTTGCGTTTTACGTCTATATCCAACAAATATCTCGCTATGCAGGTGATCATGCAACCAATGAGCCCAACTAACCTGTCCACCTGCCTCTGCATAAGCCAAAGGTGCAAAATTTTCCTTGGACATATAATCATATTTGATGATGAAACACAACCTTTCCAAATACCATTTTAATTGCTCTCGTTGGACATAACCTGCATTCTTCATCATGTAATACTGCCGTCCCCCTTCTCTGGGTCCAAAATCTTTCTTCAAGACCTCTTCCGAGCACTTCGGAATGACGACATCATTGTAAATAGGCAATTTAAATATTTCTGCAACTAGTTCGGGTGAAAATTTTACCTACAGTGCCAACTGACCTTTTGTTTTCCTGATGATGTCCAACTGGCTCTTTGCGTAATAGTTGCATCTCTATCTCACCCATGGCAAAGTAGCAAACTGAAATAAACCAATCCTTCGGAGCCAATTCTCATTCGTGGTGGACTGTGTATCAACTTCCACCTTAAAGTCTGTAAACGGTTCCATAAGAGTTTGCACAAACTTGGTAGTCGCTGATGGTGTCGATATCTCTTCCTCATCCTCGTGCAGCAAACTATTGCTTTCCTCAGTCGTGGTTTCTTCCTTGCGCACTACAACTTCTCTATTTCGCATTCGTCCCCTCATGACTTCTGGTTCAGACACCAACATCGTAGACACCGGAAAAGACAATTTGGGAGCCATAAAGTAATACTGAGAATACAAACTCCACAAGTGCGAATGTTCGACTTGCCACTGACAAAAATGCTTGATGTACTCACTCACGTACCACTTCATGCGATGCCATAATATTCTAGTATGGATCTCTTTAAAAATCATTAGTAGCCTGTTTCCTCGCATTTCCATAACCCACTTAAACGATCTTTGACACGTGCCTGAATAATCATGGAACTTAAAACTACTGTGCACTTCAAGAATACCAAACGGATATTTAGTCTCCAAAGCATCATTACCTGCTTACTCGGAATGCCCCTTTGCACCTGCACTCCAATCCAGAAACACTTTATTCCCAATTTTTGGCTCTGAAATAACCCTTAGTAAAACGTTGTAGTGCCACTTTAGGCATGGAACCCATTGTAATGGTAAGAAAGTACTTAATGTAATTTTGGACCAACAAGAATCCAGAAAACACTTCACCACTGATGAAAATGTAAAGAAATAAGCTCTTTTACTACGATGATCACAAACCTTGTGGATTTGATTTTTAGAACCCTGGACCACTTGCACAACATTAGAAGATAACCAATCCAAATGTGGCTACTTCCCCTGAAATAATTTCAGCCTAAATCCATTGATGGGCTTTTCCATCATTGTGCCAAACACACCAGCCACTCAAAAAGTTCCTTGACCTAAATCCTGTACAATCTGATATGGGCCTTTATATCTCAATGTAAGCTTTCCTGGATGAGGTCCAAGCTTAGAGTTATACACCATCACCCGATCGCCTTCTTTAAATAACTTAAACTTCACATTCTGATTCACCCACGCTTGTCGCCGCCTTTGAATGACCTTAGTAATATATGCACTTATCAAACGATCCTCCTCCATCTGGAGAAGATATTTACTCCTGTTTTTAACCGATAGCTCAAGCGACATCTTTTCTACCGTGATTCGCAAACTTGGAACTATAAATTCCATAGGTACTACTGCCTCCAACCCATATACCAACCGGAAAGGTGTCATTCCTATTATCACTTTAAATGCTGTTCTGAATGACCATAAAGCTGAGTCGAGTAACAAATCCCAATTTTTCTGATTGTCATGCACTAGCTTTTTAAGAATACGCATTAAGGTTTTATTCGTACTTTCCGCTTGACCATTTGCTTGTGGATGATATGTTGTAGTCTTTTTATGCATGATTAAATGAATTCTTGTTAATTCTAAAATCACCTCATTAAGAAAATGGGTACCTCTGTCACTCACCAACTCAATCGGACACCCATACCTGGTCATAATATTATAATAAAGAAATTTCGCCACACTTGCTACCTTATTGTCCTTCAAAGCCACTACTTCCACCCATTTCGTACAATAGTATGTTGCTACAAGTAAATATCTACTTCCCCATTGAGTAAAGGTTTAATGGGCCCCACAAAATCCATGCCCCATTTTTGGAATTAATCCAATGGTAACACTGGATGATCAGTCATGCGATCTGAATTATTAGGTTGGCCCAACTTTTGGCAAATCACACATCCTTTAGCATACTCATGCGCATCCTTTAAAACAGTCAGCCACCACAACCCAACTTGTAACACCTTCTTCCCTATAATATCCCCTGACAAATGACCTCCTGCTAGACCTGAATGTGCTTCTTGTAAAACCGTTGGTTGCTCAAATTCTGGTACACACCTCCTTATGACCTGATCCACCCCTTTTTTGTATAATGCCCCAGCTATAACCAAATACGGCCTACTTTAAAGTGCAAACTTCTTCCTCTGATCAAGTGTAAAATATTATGGAAATAAACCCTTAGTTAAGAAAATTAATAATTGATCATACCAAGAATCTGCCTCCACCACTTGTGCATTAAACAAATCAGCATCCGGAAATGCATCAATCACACCAGTGGGTGCTTCTCCTGAATCCAATCTATTAAAATAATCTGCTATTGCATGCTCTTTTCCTGGAGTATGCATAATCACAAAATCAAATTCCTGTAATAAAAGCATCCACCTGGCTAATCATCCTGTTAATAAGGGCTTCTTGATTAGATATACCCAAGCCTCATGATCCACATGAAAAACCACCTTATTGCCCAACAAATAATGTCGAAACTTGTTAAGAGCATATACCATTGCCAAAGCTTCCCTTTCCGTTACCGGGTAATTTCTTTCAGCCGCACACAATACTCTACTAGCATAATAGACAGGTCTATACCATCCTTTGTCTTTCTGCTGCATCAAAACTGCTCCTACCGCCGCATCCGATGCATCAACAAATATGTGAAATGGCAATGACAATCGGGTGGTTGCAAAATTGGTGCTACCGACGCCATCTTTTTTAACAATTGAAATGCTTTCTCTTGAGCATCTGCCCACACAAACGGGACATCCTTCTTGGTCAAATGCATCAGCGGTAGAGAAATATTTGCTAAATATCTTAAGTATCTGGAATGCCACTTAATCTGACCCACAAACCGCATTACTTCTTTCACGTTGGTCGGTGCTTTAGCTGTGCTAATGGCTTCAATCTTCTTAATATCAATAGCCATCCCTTCTTGCGAGATAACATGGCCCAATAAAATACCACTTCTGATCGCAATCATACTTTTAAACGGATTCAACACCATCCTAAACTGTCGACATCTGTCAAAACATATTTATAGATGTAGCAAATGCTTAATCATTTTACCAAAGACCGAAAAATAATCTACAAACACTTGCATAAAATCCTGTAAATAAGGCTTAAACACTTTATGCGCCACATAATTGAACGATGGTGGTCCATTCTTCAAGCCAAAACTCATGACTGTAAACACATAAGCACCAAATTTAGTAATGAGTGATGTTTTATGCTGATCCTCCTCAGCCATACTGATCTGATTATAACCTGAAAATCCATCCAAGAAACTATACATTTCATGCTCTGCTACTGCGTCTGTTGGCAGGATGCGGGAAGAAGCAAGTATGGACACACATGCAGATCTAGCACTGAGGCTACCCTTCATTTTTTTCAAAAGCCCCAACATCATTCTAAAGTGATCCTCATCACTACAAACCCTTGTAAATATCATTTCACCTTTTTGTAGCTCCATTTTGTACAAGCCGAGGAGTCCTCGAGCTTGGGGAGCCTTAGATGTAGTTGCCTGCCAATTTTCATAATTTTTAGCTCTCGTTTGGGCCCTCAAATAAGCCCCGGAACCTAATTTTTAACTAGGCCGGACACTAAGTCTGAACAGGGCCGAAGCTAGTCAAAAACTATAAATAGAGCTAGAGAGCTCATTTTTGGGCTAGCTTCTTGTAGTTTGAGCTTGTATGAGAACTTTCTTGCAATAGAAGTGATTCCATTGTCTCACTCTCTTTGTTCTTACTGTGTGTGCGCGTGTGTGTATGTGTGTGCATGCTTGTGTGCTTCTCACTCACGCATTTGTGCTTCCACTTGCTCGTGGTCTTCATACCATCCTCATGTCTTCCCGGATTGACATTAAAGGAGGTGCTACTCATCACTGAGCTACACCAAATTTTGGCGCCGTTGCCGGGGAACGAGCTTTGAGGACGAGCGTGTGATGGTAAGACGTAGAGAGGACGCGTTGGAATGGTAAGTAGTAGGTAAATTTCTGATTTTCCTCCATCTCCATCTTCACCTTCACCTCCTTCTCCATCTCCACCTCCACCTCCTTCCCCACTACATATCCCCTCTTCCCTTTCTTTCCCTCATTTGTTGTGTGCGAGTTTGAGAGAGAGCGATTGTGTGTGTTTGCATTTGTGTGTTTTTTGCATGTTTCTTGCAGGTACCAGCTCCATCATCATCTCCAGCAAGCTCAGCAGGTACAGAAACTGCCTGCACAGTCCCCGAGGCGTTGAGCTCGAGCTATCGCGACACTCCGAAAAGTTCGACTTCTCACGATTCTGAGTGCACCACGGCATTGCGCAGGCCTAGAGCTCCTAGGAACCCTAGATAGAACAGGAAAATTCGCCATATCTCGAGCTATCGCGACACCTCAAGGTATCGCGACACTTCGAGCCGACCTATCGCGACACCTCAAGGTATCGCGACACTTCACGAGCTATCGCGACACTTCGGGGTATCGCGACACTTCGAGCCGACCTATCGCGACACCTCAAGGTATCGCGACACTTCACGAGCTATCGCGACACTTCGGGGTATCGCGACACTTCACGAGCTATCGCGACACTTCGGGGTATCGCGACACTTCGAGCCGACCTATCGCGACACTTCACGAGCTATCGCGACACTTCGGGGTATCACGACACTTCACGAGCTATCGCGACACTTCGGGGTATCGCGACACTTCGAGCCGACCTATCGCGACACTTCGGGGTATCGCGACACTTCACGAGCTATCGCGACACTTCGGGCTATCGCGACACTTCACGAGCTATCGCGACACTTCGGGCTATCGCGACACTTGGGGGTATCGCGACACTTCACGAGCTATCGCGACACTTGGGGTTATCGCGACACTTCGACTCGACCTATCGCGATACATGGCCTTAACGCACGAAATTTTAGAGTGAATATTTGGAGTAAATTGAGGTACAATTGAGCTTAGTTTTGGTCACATTGGAGTAACATTAGAGCCTTAGAAGTGGGACAAGACCTAGGAACCTGTGAGGAAATCCCTGAACCCTGAGAAGCCTGTTTTGATCCCTATCTGCCTGAATGGTCACAACTTGACCATACGAACTCCGATTGATGAGATTTTGGTCTCGTTGGAAAGCTCGTTGAGAATCCTACGTGGACCTCGACTGGTTGTTGTAAGAATCATACGCGGAGTTTCAGAACATGCATTTTTAAGTTGACCTTTAGGTGGAACTAAGTGGTTCTCAGATTCAGGGGGTACAGTGAGTTACTCCAGGGGGACTAAAATTATTGAAGTGTGTCTTTCAAATACTTGTGGCAATCAATCTATACTAACTGGTGAGTTCTTGCAGGAACTTTGTGGGCACTCAAGGCAATCAAAGCAAGCTAGCGAGGGTGAGTACCGGGCCTGGGAGAAGGCTTCCTGGGCTTGCATAGCTGTCGGGTCAACCAGCTGATTGAGGTTGGAAAATCTCATAACCCTCCTTTGTCAATTCCTAGCCTAGACTAAGTACGACTTAGGTGTGGTAATTAACTAGGGCAACGTTAGGCACGAATCAAGTCCAAGAGAATTAATCAACCAAGTGCAAGAAAATAAATAGGTCTTAAGTACGAAAACACTAAGGGACAAAAAGATAAACGGGAATCGATCACTCATCAAGTGCGGAAATTCACTTAAGTACCCCTGACGACGCAATTTCAGACAAGACCATAAACATAATATTCAACTTAAAAGAACGAAGTGATTGATGCAAAATCAACCTGCAACGAGAGCGTGCTTGGGTTCCAGGGGGTGAATAAATCAGGCTTATGAACCTTAGATCAGGCAGACACTTAGGCCGAGACAGACAAAGCCTCAGATCTTCTGAAGCTAGTGTCAATCACACTGCCAGGTCTTGGGCCCAGCAGTTGAGTGATTACCCTGCCAGATCAGAAACAAGTGATTCTAAGATGTCCTATCACATGGAGAGATCAGTAGGTAGTTCAGGGTTGGCTTACCTAGAGAAGCCCGAAGGGCCTTATAAGACGCAGTTGGAATATATCAGGACGAATCGTCTAGGTGCTCGCATCTACGAAGACGGACTGAGAAGATCGGTGGTCCAGATTAAGAACCCCGATCAAACCCATGGATTAGACCACCCGGTAGTCAAGTTTGAGAATGGAGCATACCTAGATAAAGAGGGGACTATGTACGTAGTCACCACTCTTCCTGATAGGACTGATGAGTTTGGAAATGTGATTGCGGAGACCGACATGGGTGACATAGAGCAAGGGAACTTAGAGAGAGAGCCAAGAACCCCCCGTGGTAAGTCTGTCTTGACCAGAATCATGACTCCTGAGTGGATTCCACAAGATAATAAAAGCATAGGTCTGCTTTTAAATCGGGAAACCGATGAGGCTTTTTGGAGATATAGAACTTCTCAACCTCAGGAGGGGAATACCCTCACGATCTACGAGTTTAAAGACCCTGATAGTCCAGGCCAAGTAACCTACCTAGACACTGCATCAGAGAGAATCTTCGTGGTCACTGAGCAGGGCAGACATGCCTACACTTGGAAGGGTGAATTTGTTTTTCCCCAACCAAGGTCTAATGTATCCTTTGGTCATCAAGGAACTGGGACCTCCCACGCTCATGGCGCTCAAGGAGATAGAGGTAGAGACAAACCTGAGGTAAGTTTCGCCAACTCCCTGGGAAGAGAAAGAACGGGAACAGAAAGGAATAGAGTAGGAACTGAGAGACATAGAACCCCATGGAATCACCGGGACATTGATGATTTTCCTTTGCCAAGGCCGAGAGAACACCCTAGAACCCTACGACCAACCCAACTTGTGAAGTCCATGAAGAATTATTTCGATGGCACGGGAGACCCTTATGACCATGTGGCCGAATTTCGGCAAGTGTTGAAAGCTGAACAAGTGGAGGACCTATTCACGCAATATAATGCTTTCGGTCTAACCCTTAGGAACACTGCCCTTACGTGGTTCCAACCACTGAATGAGCAGCATTTCAGAAACATAGACCAACTCTTAGAAGCATTTATTGTTGAGTTTTCTAAGAGTGGAATCAGGCATAACACCTCCTCACTAATTCATAGCTTCAAACAAACACCTCAAGAGACGGTCAGACTAGCTGGAAGAAGATTTAGACAGTACCTGGAGAGATGCCCTACGCCAGAGTTACCCACACAAGCCAAACAAGTGGCCTTGTTCCTAGATGGATTGTTGAGCACTAAGCTCAGGTCATATGTGTACCTGAAGGACCCTAGAACGATAGAGGAGTGCGTGCGCATGTGCATAGACATTGAGGACAATCTAGGTGAAGAGTTAGAACTATCAAAAATCTATAGGGATTCTGATAGCTCTAGTAAACAGGCATCTGGTCAATCCACATCCATCGAGGAACTTGCAGAGAAGGTAGCCCAAAAACTAGGTGTCTCTAGTAAGCAAATTCCGAGATTTGCCCCAGTTAAGCGGTGTTACAATTGTGGCGGCGAACATATGGCAAGTGTATGCCCCATTATGGCCCAACCTCAGGCGAACCTTAGTGGCCAGTACTGCACCATAGAGCGCAGGTACACCAATCACACGGCACAAGACTGCCCATATAACAAACAAACTGTTAGGCAAAATTATCCTCAGCCATATCCACAACAGGGTAGATACCAGAATCAGTACCCATCTCCACAATACAACAGACCGCAACAAACCTATCAGCCACCTTATCAAGGGCAGCAGAGACCTCAACCAGTCCTAGTGCAGCAACCCCGTACTCCAACCAATGTGATCCCAGTGAAGTATGCATCTACTGAAGAAAATCTGAATAGAGCCATAGTCCCAGTCACCCCATTGCTATCAGACAGTGATCCCAGTGACCATAGTTTTGACTCCGCACATATTGATAGCCCACAGGCTTACTACATGCAGTCACCCGAGCATAACGAGTCATACTACTATGAGGACCCAAGTGAAAATAATGGGGAACCGGAGTATTCTAATGTCATGTACACAAACCCCAACTCTAGACCTCAACCTAGGCAGGTACGACCCCCATTTCCTAGAGGACCATGCTTCAGATGTCAGGGAGATCACCTTATACGTGATTGCCCACTGCCTGCCCCTACACAGCCTCAACCAGTAACCATTCAGGGCTTCTGTCAAGATTGCGGGAAAGAGCATCTCCTACGAGATTGCCCGAAGAACCCTAATAACATGCCTAAAATCACTCCTATCAATGTCGTTGGGTTAGTGGTAGACTCCATAGGAAGCGTGACTTCCACTGCACCTGTGCAGGTGATCACAAGAGCCCAGGCACTTCAACAACACAAAGGTGCAAGTCCCGAACAGAGCCCCGAGGTGAGTGAAACAGAGAGCATAACCAAAAAGAGGACTAGAGCCTGGAAGGAGAGTCGTGAACGAATGAAGAGACAATGGGCAAAAAAGATAAATGAACTTGAAGAAAGTGTGAGAGAAACCAAGGCAAAAATCATAGAAATCACATCTCAACCGCACTCCCACACACTTCCTCCACTACCATCCCCATCACCCTCCAATTCTCCACCCTCTAACACACCCCTCGTAACCCACCCACCACCCCGAGTAGGATCAGTATTAGCTGACCCCACTCCTGAAGGCTTGGACATGATGTTTAAAGCCTACCAGGCTCGACTTCAAGAAGGGCCAACAGCTGCAAACCTAGACAGGAGTTACCCTAGAACCGACTTAGAGATTGAACGGATGAAGATGTGCATGAAAATGGTAGAACAAGCTCAAGCTATACTTGAGACTAGCCAAAAGTTCAATCAGACGAACGCTGTCAAGCCGGATTTGCATTTCCAAGGCTTACTAGAAAGATTAGAGCAGTTGGTAAACAAATCACAAGTTTCTTTACCTCCACAGGCTCAACCAGTTGTTGAAAGAGGAAGCTCACCACAAATGGTAGCTTATGTTCCTAATTCCACGGATGCTGGAATACCCCCTTCAATACAACAGTACTCTCCAGAGTTCTTGCGGGAAATACAAGAAGAGAAATGGGCCAAGGAGAAGGGTGATTCCCCTCCGATTCCTGAGATTGATGATCTTCGTGATCAATTTCCCCAAGACATTCCCTCTATCTATGGGGATCAAGCAGAGCAACAAGAGGATGAGAGATTAGATTTTGAATCTAATTCTTTACAAGAGTTGCCTCATTTCACAGGCCCATGGGAATCTGAATCTCTCCAGATCAGAGCGCCCACGATATTGGTAAGAAATGAAGACTCAGTGATTCCCAGGAACACTGAGGTGGTGAAGAACACTAAGGTTCAATGTCACCTCACTATAGAGGAACTCCTCAAGGCAAAACCGGAGCTCTGGAATCATGTGAAAGATCAGGTTCCAGAACTTGAATCCAATATACCAAAAGTAGGCTCTAAGCAGAAAGTTCCCGAGATACCTCTTGACAAGATAGGAGACATGAGCGAAGGTGAAGAAGGTAACACTTATCTTCCGATCACCTATCAAGGTTACACAACCAAAGCAATTGTGGATTCGGGTGCCGGTGTTGCTATCGCGACCATCTCCCTGTGGAAGCGATGGGGCAAACCCACCTTAAGACCAACGAGAATGAAACTTCAAATGGCAGATGGTCATTTTGAAAGACCTCTCGGATTGCTTGAAGGGATAACTCTAACCACTTGTGGTGTAGAGTTTGAACATACGTTTGCCATATGTGACTTTGAGAAGAATAATGTTTACGAGATGATCCTAGGAAGACCCTTCCTACGACAATTACAAATAGTACAAGATTGGGGAACCAACTCCTTGTACTTACAGCACTTAGGGGTCACCACCAAGGTCAATCTGAAGGATCACACCTTCAGAGATGTACCACCCCTACAGTGGAATCCTATCCACAAAGCGAAAGAAGACTCTATCTCCGTGCATTCTGGAAGTTCACCTGAACCATCCTGGTTGCATGAAGATACTCACTTGTGGATGTGCAAGGTCGCGGAGGAAGAGGAAAAGCGCCGAAAAGCGAGAGAAGAAGGAGCTCCCCCAGGAGATAGACCAATAAAAGACCCAGCCTATACTCCGATGATATTTCCTGATGAGGAATTTGAGCCTCATGGTTGGGCAGAAATCTTAGCTACCATGGACATTGCAGTCAATGAGGAACAATGGACACCCCATTGCGATGAGGAGGGTTACGATATTTCAGTGTTCATGTGTCAGCCCTTGTTGGAAGAGTGTGATCCTAGTGAGTCCATGGAAGAAGAAGAGAGTGACGATGATCTAGAATCCATTGTGATGGATACTTACTTTGACTCAGAGGAACACTACTTAGAAGACATAGGAGTGTTAACCCAAAAAGAAGAAGAACCCCTTGCGAGTATTAAAACGATAAATTCAAGGAAAGGAAGTGAAGGAAGTCAAAAGAAAAAGAAAAGGAAAGCAGTGAGACAAGAAGAGGAAGAATCATTGTTTGAAGTACCAGAAAATTTCAAGAAATATGAAGTGGAAGACCGGAAAATATTGGTACGAATGCCTAAGAGAGAGGCCATTATAGGAGAAGCATATGACAATAAAGAAAAGACCAAAAAAATTGTAGTGACCCTTGAAGGGATCGAAGAGAGATGTACGTACATAGGTGACGACCTAAGTGCAGAAGAAGAAGCAGAGCTTGTAGCTCTATTAAGAGAATATAGGGATGTGTTCGCATGGCATTATAGAGACTTGAAAGGAGTAGATCCAGAGATCTGCTCTCATACGATTCCGATGACCGCTGATGCTAAGCCCACCAAACAAAAACCCTACACATATAATGACAATTATGCGGCCAAAATAAAAGAGGAAATTGACAGGCTGATTGAAGCCGGATTCATCTATGAGATTGAGCACACTGAATGGGTGTCCCCTATTGTAGTGGTGCCCAAGAAGAATGGGAAATTGCGAGTGTGCATTAACCTTAAAAAAGTTAATGCCGCTACGATTAGAGATAGTTATCCACTGCCCATCACCGAACATCTCTTGGAGCGTGTTGCAGGCAAGGAGGTTTACAGCTTCCTTGATGGATTTTCAGGTTACAACCAAGTAGCCATTGCCCCCGAAGATCAACACAAAACGGCCTTTGCCACAGAATGGGGAATCTTTGCATTCCGTGTGATGCCATTTGGGCTCACCAATGCACCTGCAACATTCCAAAGACTCATGTGTCATGTCTTCAAAGAGTTCTTGCGAAAGAGCTTAGAAGTATATGTGGATGATTTGTGCGCTCATTCCCAAGAGAGAAGTTACCACATCCCTGAACTCAGGCAAATCTTCAACAAGTGTAGAGATTATCGAGTGTGTCTGAATCCAGAAAAGTGTGTGTTTATGGTACGACAAGGTAAGATTTTAGGCCACATCGTTTCTAAGAATGGAATTTCAACAGATGAAGACAAAGTAAGAGCAATAGCAGAGTTGCCCAGACCAAGGAATGTTAAAGAGGTACAAGCCTTTATGGGCCATTGCGGATATTACCGTAGGTTTATCCACATGTATGCCATCATAGCTAAACCTCTTTATGGGTTGTTAACAAACTTTGAATGGAACGAGGAATGCGAGAATTCCTTCAATGAGCTGAAGAGACGTTTGTGCACAGCACCAATACTGACTACTCCGGATTGGAGCAAACCCTTTCATGTCCATGTAGATGCCTCCAATCATGCTATAGGATGTGTGCTAGCACAACCCACAGGTGAAGGAAACCTAGATTTGCCGATAGCATATGCTAGTAGGCAATTAAATGCAGCTGAACGAAATTACACCACAACGGAGAGAGAAGGCTTGGGCATGATATATGCTGTGAAGAAGTTTAGACACTATCTATTGGCCAATAAGTTCAAGTTTTTCACTGATCATCAAGCGCTACTATATTTGGTCAATAAACCTTGCAATACAGGTCGCTTAGTAAGATGGTTTCTCTTACTAATGGAATACGACTTTGAAGTTGTTGTCAGGAAAGGTAGAACCCATCTTAGGGCAGACCATCTTTCTCGCATCACTTCAGGAGAGCCACCGCAAGGAGTGTCTGATGAATTGCCCGATGCGTATCTGTTCAATTTAGAAGTTGTTCCTAAATGGGCAAATAAGTTGGTACCAGTCCTAACCTTCGGGCCTGCAAATAAGAATGTGAAAACCAGCAAAGAAGAAGTTGTAAAATCATTAAAGTATCAAATCTTGGCTGGAAGTATGTACAAGCAAGATACAGAAGGGGTGTTAGCTTGTTGTGTCGAGGAGGATGAACATGCTAGTTGGCTGCAGCAAGCCCATGAGGGACCGCTAGGGAATCACTACTCTAAACAACGAACCTTGCAGAATCTAAAACGCTTAGGAGTGTATTGGCCTAGCATGGACAAAGAAGTACAAGAGTGGATCCAGAGCTGTCCAGAGTGCCAGGAGAGACCCCCAGTGGAGCATGCCACTCTTTATCACATGTCATTAATCCCAGATTGGAGTGCTCCACTGGTCGAGTTCATGAGAACAGGAACATTAACCAATCAGGCTAGCATTGCAAGAAAACGGAGCATGGAGCAAGAGGCTCAAGACTATGCTTTAGTAGGAGACAACCTGTATCGAAGAGGCAAGGATGGGTACCTAAGACTGTGCGTACATGAATCAGACTACTTGAAAGTCTTAGAAACGGCACATAGCGGTGCTGCAGGTGGGCACTTTGGGCCTGACAGAGTGATTAAGACTATTCTATTCTCAGGACTATGGTGGCCCACTCTTCATATGGATGCACATACTTATGTGAAGAGTTGCGACACATGCCAACGTGCCCAATATCCGACAAGAAAAGATGAAATGCCCTTGAGGCCAATGATGGGAGGACGTGCATTTTCAAAGTGGGGTATAGACTTTGTAGGTCCCATCAACCCCCCAGCTAGGAACTCCCATGCAGAATACATTATTGTAGCCACAGATTACCTTACAAAGTGGGTGGAAGTAAAAGCCACGACAAAGAATGATGCTCAAACGACGGCTAAATTCTTATTCGAAAATGTGTTCACTAGATATGGGTTACCAATAGAGTTGGTTAGTGATAGAGGTACGCACTTCTTGAATGAGGTCATTGAAAATCTCCTTCAAGAATTCTTGGTGATACATAAGAAATCTGCACCCTATCACCCACAGGCTAACGGACAAGCCGAGAGCACGAATAAGATCCTGTGTAATGTATTGACGAAACTTGTAAATAATAAACGCTCGGATTGGGACAAACAACTTCATCATGCTGTTTGGGCATACCGAGTTGCTTACAAAACGGTACTCAATGCCACCCCATTTCAGATGGTCTTCGGACAAAATGCGGTGTTACCCTTAGATTTCCTAATTCCAGCTTTAAGAGTAGCACAAGAGCATGAGTGGAATGGACACGAGTTGTCCTCGAGGATCTTTGATCTAGAGCGCTTGGGTGAGACGAGGCTACGAGCGGCAGCAGGTATCTATGCTGCAAAGAAACGGCAAAAGGCATACTTTGATGCCCATGTGAAGGATAAGGGCTTGAAGGCAGGAGATCTAGTGTTAGTCTACACATTGGAACAACACGCAAGAAAGCTAGAAAAGAGAGGCTACGGACCTATGATCATTAATAGGATCTCCACGAGTGGAGCAGTACGACTAGCCACTTTAGAAGGGGATGTCCTCCCAAACTATATTAGCGGATGCAGAGTCAAGCTGTATCAGGAACCCCTCACGGAGGAGATGCTAAGCCGACTCAATATTGCTAAGCAACGTAAAGAGGAGGAAAAACGAATTCGAGAAGAAGCACAGGCAGAGGCCTTAGAACGTATCAAACGAATGAAGTTGAGAAGACAAGGAAGAGATCAGCCTATGACTAACACTGAAGAGTCCCCAGGCTATCCCATGGCCATGTGTGAGGCTTCAGGTGGACACACCCATAAGATAGTAGACCGACGACCTTTTGTGACCCTAGAAATAGGACAAAAGGACAGCACAACAAGCGTGAGGGCTTTAATTGATTCAGGAGCAGCCACAAGTGCAGTTCGGCTTTCTTACTGCCAGCAGCTGCAGTTGAAGGTAAAACCCATAGAAGCATATCTGATAGGATTAGGAGGTGTTGAAACCCCTTGTATGGGAGAGGTGTATCTTCCCCTCTACATACGAGAGGTCCTCATGCCAGTAAAAGTGCTAGTGTGTGAAGACGAGGATCTGACCGAACCGCTTATCTTGGGCCAAGACTGGATCTATGATCACGCAGTCAACCTGAACCTAAGAAGTGGACTTCTTCAGGCTTGGGTAGGCCAAAGTCGTCTCACGATTGAATTAGAAAATCAAGCACTCAAACCAATAGAACAGGCAACAACTCCTGGTCCCTCCAGGAATCCACGCGAAGATAACCACGTTGTGCTTGTCCAAACTTCTATGGTGCAGAGGAATGTCAATCTTACTGAAGGTTCAGGAGCCAAGAAGGAGTTCCTAATTGATCCAAAGAAGATTCTAAACGAACGGACCGAACACCACTCTATACGAAGGAGACCGCTGATCAAGAGGAAGGAGCGCCAACCCGCGCAACATGGAGCATCTCGTGGCGTGAAGCAGATCTGGATACGCAAGGATGGGAGACCCACAGCCCCAATCGCAGATTCTCAAGGAGACAAGACACGAGCCTCACAATCAAGGATCAAAGCTAAGAAGCCCCCTAGGATCACCCCTAGGCACACCATCTCTATTTGGGTCCCTAAGCAGTCAATGAAGGCCATCCCTAATGCTAGACAGATATGGGTGCCCAAGGCTAGCTTACAAGCCCAAATTACTTCAACTACAGACACAAGGATGAAGCAGCTCTCACAAGCACTCTTGGCCAACAACTCAGGAAGTGACAAGATACCTACACCTCTCACTGTCCACACTCCCATCAACCCCAGGAATGTCTGGAAATGGGTACCCACAAGGTCCCAACCACATCACACACTCAGACCAAAGTCTTCACCTGTCCTTAGCTCTAAAAGCTACGACTCCTGTATCAAAGTGTGGAGAGTTAAACTGTGTACTAAACCCCCTGACCATCTTCTGTAAATCTGTCCACACTAACACAGAAGCATTTCGAGTCCATTGCATAACCAAAGTACGCATCTAGGAAGACACTGACCTTTAATCACCACTCTCACATATCATAAACACCTCACCACTAACTACTGACCTCCGGGATTGTCATGTTAGTATTGTGAAGGGAACACCATTACATCTTGTTTCCTATGCAACACTAATGTGCCTTTCGTCTTCCAGCAGATAAGCGACCTACTCTCATGGCAACCGCGGCAGGCACAAGCTCTCAGGCAGGATCTGGTGCCCCCATCAACTGGGATGCCATGCCAGTGGAAGCTCCACCAACGGCTAGACCTGAAGAATTCTTGAATGTGCGAAGAATCCCTATTCCAGATCCACCCAGTGGACTAACCGAAAGAGTAAAAGGGCACTCCCATTGGTTCAATGAAATGCCAGGGGATTTGGGAGACGCGGACCACATCTGGGAGTCCAAGATGGAGTGTGGAGGGGTTTGGTGGACCTTCCAATTCTTTTCAAGAGAATTTGAGGCCTTACAAAATGCAGCTCCCCTTCAAGAGATCTGGCGAAAGGCAGGACTGCAAACTTACTTCAGTGCAGCTCTACCAAAACCTGACTTCCTCAGGTGTTACTACTTGATTGCCACGATGAAACCTACCGGGGATAAAGATCATTCAGGCACATTCTGGGTGCCCTCCTTATCTAATCTAGAGGAGATGAGGAAGTTTGAACTAAATGTAACGTTAATCAGGGAAGCCCTTCAAATGTATGGCACTCATGTGCCTTCAGATCGCGACCCCCTGATACCAGAATCAATGAAGAGCAATAGAGTCAAGAAGCTCAAAGACAAGTGCGCCCTCACCCCTAACATCGCCATACCCCTGCGGATGTGCCTCCAGCACTTCGCATTTCCAGCTCAAGACCGTTTCACTCAGCCTCACAAGAAGATATGGTACGGACTGTATTTAGCAGAGACCGGAAGCTTGCCCATTAAGATGCCAGTATGGATCTTAGATCAGGTATATGAGGCAGGCAAGCGGGGGGTGAGGAAGCCCACTCTACATGGTTGCTGTGCGTTGACTAGAATCATCTACAGATGTCTGGCGTATGACGTGCCAGTTGCTCGAGCCCTAAAGTATGCACATCTAGAATTGTTTAAAGGGAGAAAGTCAGGGAGTCAGCCTGCAAAAAGAATGCGTGGATCCCTTTCACAAGTCCTGATCCCTCCAGCAACCACTACCGAAGTCTCCCCTAGAGAGGAAGCCCCGGTGGCACCAATCACAATCCATCTCCAGGAGTCTCAACCAAGAGAGGTGGTACAGCCCACTCCCTCTGCCCCTCCGCTACCTACCGACGCAGAATTCGCAGCGATGGCCACTTTCACCGAAGACCAAAATTTTGATTTTGAAACATTTCTGCAGACGGCTCATCTATCAGACAGTGAAGGTTGCCCTGACAATATCGATCCGGGGACATCAACCCAAAGAGAACAGGCACGAGGTGAGACAAGCAGCGTACAGGAGCTAGGAGTGACGCAACCTCCTCAAAGTCCAAACACACAAGCTCAGGAGCAGGCACCAAGGAATAACCCAGAAGAGAGTGAAGATGAAACCCCTGCCTATACGGCACAGCTCAAACGATTATACCAGACAATCAAGCAGGTACAAAGACGCCATAAAATGTCAGAAGAAGCAAATAGGGCCCTAGTAAACCAGATGTTACAGTCAGAGCATATCGACCCCCATTTTGTAGAATCGCTGAATCTTTTGGCAGACACCTGTGGCATCAGTGAAGCATTGAGAACCTTGGTCTATCAAGAGAATCCTGCTTATGATCAAAGAAGAATTGATACGCGGCCGCGACAAGGAAAGATGATTCAGATGGAAGTATCTACCGCGCTAGCTACGTCCACATCAGAAGATGTTCACATGATTAGCCCTAGGCACAATGATGAACTGGAGGAAGTTACGCATGCCCCATCCCCCCCATCATCTCCTATCCCACCCTCAGAGCCTCTCTCCACTTATCTTTCTACACAACCATTCTCCTCCTATAGTGAGACCATTGTACACACCCCCGTTTCTACTCTCCTTCCTTCACCCTCATCCATCTCTGTCACTCAGATTTTTGAACCCCAACTAGGTCACCCTTCCTTCCTCCATGCCTTTGGACAACCATCTGTCACGAGTCAGACTCTTTCCCTTCCCTTACCCTCCACCCTTCCATTTCCTCCCTCCCAAACTATACCTACTCCATCCCTTGTAACTGCCTCGGGCACCACACTAATCACCCAACCCTCCTTGTGGACCCAATTTGTAAACATTCTTCGACAGGTTGAGGAACATAAGAAAAAGTCCCTTCCCCAAAGTCACTTCCCCACATTCACAGCCACCACCATCACACCACCCACCATCCCGGTGTTCACATTTCACGAATCACACTCACTCATGTCCGATCCCATGGACATCTCACCATCCGCTAGATCACCCACCACCACTGTTCTCACAACACCATCACAGGTTATTACACTCACATCACCACTTCCACACACAGTAGGCACAACATCCACTTTTCCCACTCCCACTTCCCAACCCCCTGCATCTTCCACCTCATTTAGTCTTGCACTTGACACGATGCTTGAAGCGGCCACTCAGCTTAAGCAAGAATATACATTATTGGAAGAAAATAACAAAGGGCTTTGCACCCTCACAGCAACACTCCAAGAGCGTGTCAATGCCTTGGAGTTCATTCATACGGAGTCACAAAGCAAGATATTCGCCCTCGAACAGGTAAATGCGCAACTCAAAGCGGAGCATATGGAAGAGAGCAAAGCCATGGAGGAACAGCTGCGCGATCAAATGGGCCGCAATGCACGGCTTCAACGAAACATGGCTTTGCTACGACGACATCTGGCAGCAGCGCAAGAAGAGAATAGACGGCTTCAACAACAAAACCAAGAAAACCTCGAGGCTGCCATGGAGAACACCCCGGGAGCACCCATAGACCCGGTCAAATTTCAAGCGGTCCCCTCAGAAAGCATACAACAAATATTGGAAACGTATGCCAATCTATTAGAAGCACATGATCAGCTTGCCGATCAGCTAAAGGACTTACAGAGACCCCAAGAGTCTACACCACACCGACAGGAACATAAAGAAATGACAGACGCTACTACTTCAACCGAACCTGAACATTCAACGCCCAACGACGTGCTGGACTTACGGCAGCAGATCGCAGAATTAAAACTGAAGTTGATGCAGTACGAACGACCCCCTTCCCCACTAGAGCAACCGTCAGAAGAAGAAGCTGTTACCATCCCAGTGGAGGAAGCATTCGACGACGACTACGAGCCTCAACCACTTCCAGGAGGACGCGTAACAGAAGAAGGTCAAGATACCTATGAGGAACCCCCATCGGCATGGATGAAACAAGTAGAGGAGATGGGGAAAACTCATCAGGAGCGGATATCCACTCAGATGCTGGCAATGAAGGCCATTGAGGACACCATCCTTCACTCAGAATACTTCAGGCACCTCGCTCCTAGACGCCTGATCACTAGTTCTGAACTGCAATACAAGCCCTATTTTGTATTGTTGGCTGACTACAATGCAGAAATCAAACGAGTCACCAACAAGTGCCCAACATTTGCCACACAGTTCGAACCAGAAGACATACCAGAAGCGGCACGAAAAGGGGCCATATTCCAACCAACGTGGAGGCAAAAGTTACTCGAAACTTACCCAGAAATGCTTCGAACATGGGATCATGCCCCCATGCATTTGAAGTACAATCCGTGTTTTGGGCCAGTGCAAAGACGCAGATCATGGAAAGCTTTTGCCATCAAGGTTCAAAATAACGCAAACTGTAAAGAATGGCTCAACTACCCCGCTATCGCCCCCCCAACCGGTACTCCTACAGTGTCATACATGATTGCAACCATCAGACATTGGATACCACGCCTCCACCCTATGCCAGATGTCGCTGCACAGGTGATGCTCAAGATCCTCGACATGATGCAGGTCGTACTCAAAACTTTTCGCAATGTATGCCGTATTCAACCTCCTATTCTAGGGTTTATCAATGGTAACTACGACCTGCTATATGATATGAGCACAACCCCGAGCATACGAGTGGCTTACGCATGGCATGCACGCATAAGATATCTCCCTGCCTGCTACAAGCAAACATTTGACGACATGTTCACCACGGGGTTTTGGGAAGCACATTCAGAGGTATTTGCGCCACGGCCTACGCATCTACTCCATCTCTTTGCATGTGAGCAAACGATGCACTCCGAGCTTTACACGATGCCACAACCTGACATACCTGGTACAGTGGATTGGGAGGCCTTGCAACGAGATCTAATCAGAGGTTTAAAAATCAAAGAACACGAAGTGGCAACCGACCTTCTGCAAAAATACATTGATCAAACGGCGGAAAAGAGGTCTGTCAGAGGCGACAGACCCTAGGGGGGGAGAGTGTTGGCAGGATGCGGGAAGAAGCAAGTATGGACACACATGCAGATCTAGCACTGAGGCTACCCTTCATTTTTTTCAAAAACCCCAACATCATTCTAAAGTGATCCTCATCACTACAAACCCTTGTAAATATCATTTCACCTTTTTGTAGCTCCATTTTGTACAAGCCGAGGAGTCCTCGAGCTTGGGGAGCCTTAGATGTAGTTGCCTGCCAATTTTCATAATTTTTAGCTCTCGTTTGGGCCCTCAAATAAGCCCCGGAACCTAATTTTTAACTAGGCCGGACACTAAGTCTGAACAGGGCCGAAGCTAGTCAAAAACTATAAATAGAGCTAGAGAGCTCATTTTTGGGCTAGCTTCTTGTAGTTTGAGCTTGTATGAGAACTTTCTTGCAATAGAAGTGATTCCATTGTCTCACTCTCTTTGTTCTTACTGTGTGTGCGCGTGTGTGTATGTGTGTGCATGCTTGTGTGCTTCTCACTCACGCATTTGTGCTTCCACTTGCTCGTGGTCTTCATACCATCCTCATGTCTTCCCGGATTGACATTAAAGGAGGTGCTACTCATCACTGAGCTACACTGCGTCCAACACTGCATCACAAAACGGCATGGGAAATCTGTAACCATTGCTGCATTTAACTTTCGATAATCGACACAAATTCAGAGCTTCCCATTCTTTTTCGGGACCACTATGATGGGAGATAGCCAAGTCACCTGATTCACCCGTTTGATAAATCGGACTGCCAATAGTTTATTAATTTCTTCCTTCACCTGTTTGGCAAAGTTAGGATTCATTCTATATCTTTGCTACGCTACAGGTACTGCATCCGTCTTCAAATTAATCCGATGTTGATGCAAATCAGGGTCTATACCTTTCACTTGAGTGTAATCCGAAGCAAACACATCTACATACTCTTTGAGTAAGCAAATGAGATCCTCCTTAAACTTTCCTTCCAATGTTTTACCAATCCACACCATCTTGGGTTCAACTTCTGTTCCTAAATTAACCTCTTGAAGCTCCTCCTCCTTCACCCGCATAGAACCTGCATACTTCTGATCATATATCCTTTCCGCCAGCATTATTATTTCTTTCTCTTGTTGTTCCGCCCGCTGTTGTATCGGAATTTCCATACTTTGATCAAATATCTTTTGTATTTGTGCAGCTGCAACTTGTTCACCTTGAACCGGCCCTTCTACATTCTGCACACCTAGATTATCCTTACTTAATACTCCTGCGACATCAACTTCTAATACCGGTACCACTGTTGGATTTGCTTGCAAAAACTTTTCCTCTTCATCATCTTCAATCTCGTCTGCTAAAATTAATTGTTTGAGCCATGAGTGGTTTCTCCTGTACCGACATGTTTCTTCTTCCTCACATAGGGATCGTCAATTGCTTTTTACCCTTTGTAATCATCACTACATTTAGACCCCAATCCTGCTTGACTTTAGCAATCCGAAACCAAGGTCTCCCTAACAACATTTCATACGGATACGTTGACTCAGACGTTTGAATGACAACAAAATTTACCATAAATGTCATTCGTGAAATGATAATCTATTGCTGCTTCAGAATACCAACAGGCTTTACTCGAGTTTGATCTGCCATCTTGACCTGAAAAGGTGCTGGAGCCAATGCCCCTCTTCCCATCTCAATAAAAATATGCTCAGGTAATATGTTTACCCCTGATCCTCCATCAAGCAACACTTCTTCAAATCACCTCTGATTATACTGCACCTGAATTACTGGCACTACAAAATCCACATCTGCTGGATCAATACTATTGGCCGAAGTTGACGGTACCGACCTAATTTCTGGCTCTGCATGGTGCCCAAGTAACTTCTTCAACAATTTTTCTCGAAACGCTGGTACCAAAGATAACAGTTGATCCAAAGACAACTGTAACGGTGAGCTAATGATTACATCAAACCAATCGTTTTCCAGGTCTTGCTTACTCTGAGCCCTATTCCTCTCCCTTATTGAAGGTATCAAATCCACGCCTTGTTGTTGCGCAGTCCGACTTCCACCCCTTGCCTGTGTATGATGCTCGTCCTGAACTTGCTTCAAGACCTTGTCTCTGATATGCCTTTGTTCTTGCCAATCAATAGGTCCTTTATTTTTTGATCTTGTAACCGCCAACACTTTGACTACTTTGCCTTTCCCACATTGTTTACAATCACACTGCCATTTGTTATCCTTCGTAACGTGTATTCTATCCGATGTACTTGGTGCATCAGGCTCTCTATCCTCTTGATCTCGCCATTCTATAAGCATGGCATTTGCCTGAGCCGCCTGCTACCCCTGTTGTTGATGTTGTCCCTGTTGATTATTCTGATTATACCTGATAACGGGTAAACCTCTTTCTTCCCTATGATTTACCCACAAAGGGCAATTTAGCTCTATCCAACGATTGAGAGCTGAACAATATCCACAAGGCATTACCCTTGGTGGTCGACCCTAGTGATTGCCTTGTTGGTTATTCCCTTGCTGATTCCCTGGATCTCTCCATGGGGGTCTTACTTGTTGCTGTCTCTGAAAATTACCCCGCCCTTGGACAGGAATAGCTTGATTGGCCGCTACTTCATTGCCATTCCTATTATCATGCCGGGAACTTTGCCCTCTATGCTTAGGGTTATACCAACACTGATTTGTTGTATGTCCCTCTTTATCATAGATATCACAAAATCTCTTTTCCGTTGGAGCTACTATGGAATATCCATGTCTCTTTAACTTATTAATCCCTGCCTCCTCTTTACTTTGCTTGACCTTATGCTTGCGATGCTTTTTCCCCTCTATTTCTTCATCATGGTCATCAGTGTCAGAATCACTTGAACTCTTGCCAGACTCCATTTTTGAATCAGATTCACCCTCTGAACCAAAATTAGACTGTCTCTTTTTTGCTCGGCCAAACCTTCTTTCCACTTGTGCCGCTGCTAATACTAATATCATCAAATCCGAGGAACATTCCGTTGCGTCGTTTGACGCCTTTTCTGGTGCACGCTGTCACTGCCCTAACCACTTCCGATCTTTTTAAAAACATATTGGGTATAGCTTCTTTTACCACAGCAATGATGATGTTGCCTACATCAAAGCCATTTGCAATGTCCACACTTGCCACTGCATGTCTAATTGTGCTTCTTAATCCTTTCAGAAAATATCCTGCCAACATCTCATTAGTAGGTCATTCATTACCTTGCAATCTTTCCATTAAAGTCCTGAACTTCTGAGCATAGTCTTCCACTAACATGGTTTTTTATCTGATGGCTCTCAGCTTCCTTAATACATTGGAAGGAGTCTTTTCTTTTCTAAATCGTTGCAAAAATGCTATTTTTAAATCATCATATGTAGCAAAATGGGCAATACCATATTGATTGAACCAGCTCATAGCTCGTCCTTCCATCGTGGCAACAAATTGTTGGAGCTTAATGTCATCCCCATAGATAGCTGGATATCCATTAGCAGTTCATTTTATTTCGAATTGAGCCACATGGCAATCAGCATCCTCTTTAGAGGTTCCCCTAAAATGAGCTGCTTTGACTTTAGGATTGGAAGGTGGTTGAGACATTGGTTGTGGTTGAGGTGTGCGCCTAGTTCTATGACCAGTCACCCCTGCAAGTGGGTCAAACTGGAGTCGTCTTCTTAATCCTACAGTTACTTCTGTTAGGAATAATGCTCCAAATATACTGCCCACCAACCTTGCCTTTGCTGCACCTATTTCTCCTTGTTCCTCTTCCGTGTCGAGATCTTCTTCCTCCTCAGCTTCGTAGCACTCGTAAAATTATGAGGACGACTCCACATCACCAATCGTGTTGAGGGTTCAAGCGTTCAACACAACTCTAGAAATAATCAGAACTGTCACATGTAACACACTGGTCTTCAAACAACAGAGATTCTACTCTCATTCAGACTTTAATTTACCTCTCTATCTCACTGAATCAGAATTACTCAACTTCATAAGATTCATCTCACATAATGTGCAGAATCACACTCCATAATCTCGATACACATCAACACAGAAGACTTTATATCATTTAAGAAACTCCACGCATTACAGAGAATACAAATATGGAAGTTCTACCAGAAGTTTCTTTCATTTTTTTTCCTCATAGACTTAACATAGACAGTACGAAATAGATCTCAGAATTACATTCTTCATAGGACAGACATTTCACTACTCCTATCGTGTATTGCACATTCGCCTCTGTAGACTTACTTCTTCATCTCCATGAACATCCCTTCGGTCTTTTGCGCTCTTCGATATAACCTCCTCTTCGTCGTATGACATGCCCCCACGAACTTCAATCTAACCGTCTATTAAATTCCAATGCACCAAAAATAGACATCCGACTAGATAATATCTAAGTTTAACGATCTTTTCATAATTCAAATTAATCATTTATCTTCCAAATTTCCCTGCCTTCAATAGATAGTTTTCAAGGAGATATGTGTGGAAATTGGGTTGGAATATGGTGCCCCTTTGAGCTCACTCGGGGAGGTGAGTTGGAATTGAGTAGCGAATTCGGGGTCCAAGCTTGTGACTCATTTTATTTTGGCATTATAATCTACCAATAGCACAAATTATGGAATATATTCCAACCCAAAATTCATGATAAGGCATGTGTGGGAGAGTTTTTGAAAGTAGTCTGATTTGAGCACTATTTCTTTGAGGTTGGTCATTGACTCAATTTGAGTGGTCATTAGGTCATCATGAGTATGTCCAATCTCCTCAACTTTTTTAAGAAATTGGGGTACAATTGCTTCATATTTCTTGACCCTCTGCTTTGACTAGACCTCCGGGTACCAATTGTAGTTCATACGAATCGTCAAATGTTCCTTCCATTGGAATCTCTAATAATTATTTGGATTCAGGTACCTCTAGGGGAGATGGGGGCCTTTTTTATTGCAGGAGCTTGGTTTGTAACTGTTGAGCCCATAGAAGTCATATTGGTCAAAGTCAACCAAATTCAAAGTCAATTGTACTCAAAGTCAAAAGATCAAAGTCAAATTGGTCAAAGTAAACATGTTCAATGTCAAAGTCAACATGGGTAAAGTCAAAGTATTCAAAGTTGGAGGGTCAAAGTGCACAGGTAGTGCACAATTAATTGTTCACAAAGGGTAAAATTGGAGAAAGTTGGTTGCAGGTTGTAGAGGTATTTCTCTAATTTCTCTAAGGTTCCAAGTGTTTTTAAAGGGTTTTGGAAGGTTTAGGTGAATCCTCTCTTAAGTGCACAAGTGAAGAATTAAAAGGCAAAATGTGAAGGTATGTGAAGCGGCAGCGTACACAGAAGTGAAAGTATGGCTCCCCAATTAAATTTTTGTTTTAGTCTAAAGTCACTACAAGACAAAACAGGGATTCGTTGGCTGCCCACTTGTGGAGACAATCTTGGGACATCAAAGTGAGCACCAAGATACTCTTGCAGTTATGAGCGTACGTGAATCGACACTCAAATCAAGGCAAGGACTATTCTTGGACTAAGCAAGGTGAGCATAGTCTGAGCTAGGCAACAGAGAGAAGTGCAAGAGACACACAGTGAGCGACGCAGAGAAGTGAAGTGCAAGGTGTGCATGAAGAGTGACTAAGGAAGTGTGCAGAGAAGTGTTAAGCTATTCACCCCAAGGATCCCAAAGTCTCATTGAACTTGTGCCCGTGCCGACAGAAGGCGTCCATCCCTCCCCCTTATTGGAAGCTTGGTGCAAGGTGTGCACAAGTGCAGGCTTGGAGAAGGTGGAGGTCTGGTGCAGAGAACGCCGACAGCAACAAGACCCTTGGGTATTTGGTATTTTGTGATTGAGCACTCTATGGGATTTTGCACAGAAGTATTGGATTGTATGTGCATCACCATTGTATTTGTCTTCTTATAATCAATCCACAGAAGCTTCCAGTGTGTATCTTTCTTATTGTCTTTCCCTTTTCTCCTACAAACACTCAAATCCCTTCTTGTTCAAGAATCCCCCAACAAAATTTGGCATGCCCGGTGGGACTCCAAGGAGATTTGAGCATAGGAGAAGACATATTGCAGTATGGAGAAGCACTATTCAAGTGTTGATAGTACTACTTCATTGGGCTAAGAGGTACATATTCTTATCAATTATCTCATACTAAGAGGATTATGAACAGCTCATGACCGCAACTCGGACCCAACATTGAGGGTCACCTGCAAAGCTACAAGAAGGAAGGTTGTTAGAAGATCCTCCAGTCCACTTTCGTCCACCTCATCAATAAAGAGCATGGCAGGTCAGGTAGACTTGGAAACCCTACTATCAAGATTAAATATAAAATTTCCTTCTTTCAAAGGCTTAGCTCAGGAAGATCCGGATGAGCATATTAGAAGGTTTTTAGCACTATGCAATACTAGAGGCTTGATGGGAAGAGAGGATGCCTTTTTGATACTCTTCCCTGCAACATTAGAAGGATTAGCAGATAAATGGTTCAGCCAGTTTGCTGAGAACCATTTCATCACTTGGGACTTAATGAAAGATGAATTCAAAAATCAATTCCAGCATGCAAATACTACAGAAATCATCATAGAGGAATTATAAAACTTGAGACTGGGTCTAGGTGAGAAATTTCCAGAGTTTGTAACTAGGGCCAATGCACGAATGGCTAAGTTGCCAGATCCTCCACATGAGTTTTTTGTTAAGAAATGGTTAGCTAAGCCACTTACAGTGACCAACCAATGTAAAATCAAGGAATTAGTGTTGCCCACAGCCTCCATAGAGGAGTTCATCAACAGAGCTACACGATTGGAGTAGATAAGGCAACAGTATGGAGCGATTTCTTCTCAGCTACCCTATTCTACAGAAATGGAGGATCCAGTAATCCAACTAAGGAAAGAGCTAGAGGGCTTAAAAAGGAATAAGCCCCACAAGGAGTAGGAGAATGCTCTTACTCAGTTGAGGAGGGACATTGAGGCATTGAAGTTCCAAAAGGAGGAGGAAGCCCAAGCAGAGGAATTGGCTCAGCTTAATAGGAGTTGCAAGAACTCAAAGGGGGTGGCATCAAGAGTGGACTTTGGTGTACCATGTGCAACAAGCAAGGTCATATAGTAAGTGAATGTCCTCTATTCAGTGTAACTTGCCAACTATGCAGGAAAGCTGTTCATGAGGCCCAGGAATGCCAATCAAGAGGAATGCCTGCAACAACATATTGGACACAAGGAGGAGCCCTACTAACAACAAATGTGATGGCGGCTGCACCGAATCAAGGTAACAATTACAACCCTAGACATAGGGATAACTTTGGAAATGGGCCAAGGAGCCCAATTATTTGTTTCAGATGTGGAGAATGTGGGCACTATCAAAGTAGGTGCACTCTCCCAGAAAATGCCCCTCCTTGCAGGAACTGCCCAGAGGCAAGAGACCACTATACTAATTATTGTCCTAAGAACCAAGCATCTTCATCTGGGCCCCACATTCAAATGATTTTTGTGTGTAAAGAAGAAATGGTAGATCAAGCCAGGGTATCATCTCCATCTACCAGGGTGGTGCAGTTAGAAGAAATTGAATCTTTTACAGTGCAGACAAGAAGCAAGGGGAAGGCTCAAGTGGAAATAGTTCAAGAATCAATGATTAATGGACTCAACAAAGACAAGGTTGCATCTGAAGTCAAAGCTATCACATGTGTAGATACAAGGCAAAAAGAAAATTTCATAGGTACCAGTGATGCCATTGGACATGCATTCAAGAGGGCTCATGAGGATTTTGATAAGTCAATTGGAGCCCATGCTCTTAAGGAATCAGAAGCTTCAAGACTACTCAAGTCCATGAAAAAGGAGGTTAGTATTTATGATTTAATAAAAATGGATGGGAAATTCAGGTCAGAACTCTTGTAGCTAATTGATGAGGTGTCCACAACTAGTTTAGTGGCAAAGGCTGCTGTTATGCATAAAGATAAAACTGTAGGGGAGGCGCACCCCTCACAAATTATAAGAGCCCTCGGCTAACAATATCTATCAAAGCTCATGAGTTTCAAGGAGTTATTGTGGATGGTGGTTCTGGCATTGACTTGATGCTTGAACATACCATGAAAAAGATTGGACTATACCCTTCAAGACCTGCAAACTTCACTGTAACACTGGCAGACCAGAGCATAGTAAGGCCTATGGGAGTGGTCCCTGGAGTCCCAGTCAAGATACAAGGTACCATCTTTAACTTGGATTTTGTTGCTTTCAGGCTGCCACAGGTAGAAGGAAGTTTCCCCCTATTAATTGGGAGGCCTTGGTTAAGGCATGCCAATGTACTACATGACTGAGGTAAGGACACAATGTGGGTAAAGCAAGAGGGGAAAGAGTTATAGCGCATAATTTTAGAAGAAGGTCTAGACAACCAAAGACATACCAACATGATGCAGACAATTGATATTTGAATGGAAGAAGAATTGTTGGACAACCCAGAAGCACATCTATTTGAAGAAGCAAATTTATATGAAGAGGAAAACATGTTGGCTTGGCTCCATGCAGAAGACCCATCTTCATGCTATGGAAGTTTTTCAAACTCAAGCAGAGAGGAAGCATATGAAGAAAAAGAGGACATCATTCAGGTTATGACTCAAGTGAGATAGTCTCAATCAAAGGCCATAGAAGAGAGAAGAAAAGAAAAGCCCTTAATTGCAGTAGTGATGAAGCTACTTCAAATCTTATATCAAGGGCTAGTTTGTTATGGATACTGGCATGGCTATCATCTGTTATGTCAATTTTTATGATAGTAAGTGCAGGGCTTTACAAGGATGTGAAAGGAATACCTGCAAGTCTTTGGAAATAGATATTTCCATTTGATGAAGAAGCTGGAATAGTAAAAATGGAATTTTGCAGATTAAGTCATAATGTAGCTCAAACAAAAGTACAAAGGATGTAGTATGGAGGAAATAATGTTTTTTTGAAGGACTTAGGGTGGCCCTATCAGATGGTTAGTATGCCCAAAAAGAAGACAAAACAAATGAAGTGCAGTACAATAAGAGAGCATGGAGGAGTTTCTCGGAGTCATCATATCAAGGCTCAAGGCATATCATCAACACAACTGAAGATTTATGGATCACCTAGAACCTGCAAAATTTGTCCAGGTTGTACATAGCCTTGTGATTTCATTTTGCTTAAGTCTTAGTAGTTTTTATCCTTTTTCATGCTTGTTCTTTGCATTTTTAGCAAATTTAGTAACCCTTTCATAGTCCTTGACATAAGTACAATTTTTGGAAAGTTTTGGGGATTTTTTAAGCATTTTTAGAAATTTTTCTAGCACTTTTCCATCTTTTTCAATGCCTTTTTCTTAATTAGATGGACATATAAAGGAAGCTCTCTATGGTTTTGAGTGCCAAAATGTCTTAAAAATGCTGGGTATTTTTTTGGGTATTTTTCCTAAATTTTTTGCATTTTTTAAAAGTTTTTTAGATTTTCTTAGCATTTTTTTCTTTTAATTTCAGGGCATTTTTTACCCCCCTAAAAAAAAAGCCCCGTAGAGGCAATTTTATTTTTTCTATTAAAAAAAATCCCCTCTCTCTCTCTCTCTCCCTCTCTCTCTCTCCCTCCCCCCCCTCTCTCTCTCTCTCTCTCTCTCTCTCTCTCTCTCTCTCTCTCTCTCTCTCTCTCTCTCGCCGGCCCCCTCGCCCCCCCCACACTGCCCCCCCCCCTCTCCCCCCCTGGCCCCCATTTTTTTATTTTTTATTTTGTATTTTAGATTTTTTATTTTTTTATTTTGTATTTTGGGTATTTTAATTTCTTGTTATTTTATTTTATTTTGATTTTTTTTATTTTTTTAAATTTCTTTTATTCCTTTTATTTTTTTCAGCTTTGCCAACTCATGCGCGTTCATACAAATATTAAAAAAAAAAGATGAGGGAGAAATATTTTCTTTTTTTTATAAATATCTAAAAATATATATTTTTTTTATTTTTCATGGTTCAAACCTTTTGGCTTTGGATCGTGCCTCCCATGGTGATTTTTTTTCAAAATTGGAGACATTTACATGTATTTTGGCACCTTTGGATTCATTTTTTTCTTTAATTTTTCCAAAATCTCAACTTTTCTCTGACTTTTGGTCAAAACCCACATGTTTTGAGCAAATTTATCACATGTTTTTATTTACACACATGCTCCACATGGTCTATTCTCACTTTGTTTTACCTTATGTTTCACAATTTCCGATATGAACCCTCTATAGCTCTACTTTTTGCTCATTTTGGCCCTCTCCAGACCCCATTATCCTACTCCCTCACCCTCCCTTTACCCTTCTGCCCAACTGTTGGCATCATATAAGAAGAAGCAAGTATGGCCATGCATGCGGATCTAGCACTAAGGCAACCTATTAAAATTTTTCCAAACCTTACATCATTATAAAAGTGATTCTCATCACTAGAAACCCTTGTAAATACCGTTTCATCTTTTTGTAGCTCCATTTTGTACAAGCCGAGGAGCCCTCAAGCTTGGGGAGCCTTAGAAGTAGTGGCCTGCCAATTTTCATATTTTTTAGATCTCGTTTGAGCCCTCAAATAAGCCCTGGAACCTAATTTTTAACTAGGCCGGACACTAGGTCTGGACAGGGCCAAAGCTAGTCAAAAACTATAAATAGAGCTAGAGAGCTCATTTTTGAGGTGGCTTCTTGTAGTTTTGAGCTTGTATGAGAACTTGGTTATAATAGAAGTGATTCCATTGTCTTACTCTCTTTGTTCTTGCCGTGCGTGCACGTGTGTGTGTATGTGTGTGCATGTTTGTGTGCTTCTCACTCACATATTTGTGTCTTCACTTGCTCGAGGTCTTCATACCATCCTCATGTCTTGCCGGATTGACATTAAAGGAGGTGCTACTCATCACTGAGCTACACCAAATTTTGGCGCCGTTGCCGGGGATTCGAGCTTTGAGGACGAGCGTGTGATGGTAAGACGTAGAGAGGACACGTTGGAATGGTAAGTAGTAGGTAAATTTCTGATTTTTTTCCATCTCCATCTCCATCTTCATCTCCATCTTCATCTCCATCTTCATCTCCTTCACCACCTTATATTCCCACTTCCAAATCATTTCCCTCATTTGCTTTGTGCGAGTTTGAGAGAGAGCGAGTGTGTGTCCTTGTTTGTGTGTGTTTGTTGTATGTTTCTTGCAGGTTTCAGCTCCATCATCATCTCCAGCAAGCTCAGCAGGTACGGAATCTCTCTACGCAAGCCCCGAGGCGTCGAGCTCGAGCTATCGCGACACACCTGTTGCCCCAATCACGATTTTGAGTGCACCACGACACTGCGCAGCCCTAGAGCTCCTAGGATCACTAGACAGAACAAAAAAATTCACCATATCCCGACCTATCGCGACACTCCCAGGTATCGCGACACTCCCAAGTATCGCGACACCTCGAGGTATCGCGACACTCCCAGGTATCGCGACACCCCGGCCTATCGCGACACCTCCACCTATCGCGACACTCCCAAGTATCGCGACACCCCGACCTATTGCGACACCCCCAGGTATCGCGACACTTCCAAGTATCGCGACACCTCCACCTATCGCGACACTCCCAAGTATCGCGACACCCCGACCTATCACGACACCCCGACTTATCGCGACACCTCCACCTATCGCGACACCCCGACCTATCGCGGCACCTCCACCTATCGCGACACTCCCAAGTATCACGACACCCCGACTTATCGCGACACCTCCACCTATCGCGACACACCGACCTATCGCGACATCTCCACCTATCGCGACACTTCGACCCGACCTATCGCAATACATGGGCTTAATGCATGAAATTTTAGAGTGAATTAATTGAGTGAATTGAGGTATATTTGGGCTTAATTTTGGACACATTGGAATAACATTAGAGCCTTAGGAGTGGGCAAAAGACCTAGAAACCAGGGAGAAATCTCATGAACCCTGAGAGCCTGTTTTGACCCCTAAGTGCCTGATTGGTCATAACTTCACCATACGAACTGGGTGGTCGTAAGATTTTGGGGGTACAGTGAGTTACTCCAAGGGGAGCCCATAATTGTTGATGTGTGTCTTTCAATTCATTGTGGTAAATGAGCTATATTAACTTGTGAAATTTTGCAGGAACATTGCGTGCACTCAAGGTATTCCAAGGCAAGCTAGCAAGGGTGAGTACCAAGCTTGGGAGAAGGCTTCCTGGGCTGGTGTAGCAGTCTAAGCAACCAGAGTATTGAGGTTGGGAGTTCTCTCGACCCTCCTTTGTCAATTCCTAGCCTAGGCTAAGTACGACTTAGGTGTGGTAATTAATTAGGTCAACGTCAGGCATGAAATAAGTCTAAGAGAACTAATCAACCAAGTGCAAGCATTAAGTAGGTCTTAAGTGCAAAAACCCTAAGGGACAAAAATAAACTTGAATCGATCACTTATCAAGTACAAAATTCACTTAAGTATTCTTGACGACGTGATATCAGACAAGATCATAAACATAATAATCAACTAAAAAGAACAAAGTGATTGGTGCCAATTAACCTGCAACAAGAGTGTACTTGGGACCAAGGGGGTAGAGAAACCAGGCATATGAACCTTAGGTCAGGCAGACACTTAGGCCGAGACAGAGAAAGCCTTAGATCTTCTGAAGCTAGTGTCAATCACACTGCTAGGTCTTGGGCCCAGCAGTTGAGTGATTACCCATACACTCCCCGATCAGAAACAAGTGATTCTGACATGTCCTATAACATGGAGAGACCTGTAGGCAGTTCAGGAGTGGCTTATCTAGATAAGCCAGAAGGACCTTACAAGACTCAATTGGAATACATCAGGACTAATCATCTAGGTGCTCGCATCTACGAAGACGGCCTGAGAAGATCTGTGGTCCAGATTAAGAACCCCGATCAACCCCATGGACTAGAACACCCGGTAGTCAAGTTTGAGAATGGAGTATACCTAGATAAAGAGGGGACTATATATGTAGTCACCACTCTTCCTGATAGAATAGATGAGTTTGGAAATGTGATTGCGGAGACCGACGTGGGTGATATAGAGCAAGGGAATTTAGAACTCCCCGTGGTAAATCCCCGTGGTAAGAACTCCCCGTGGTAAATCCGTCTTGACCAGAATCATGACTCCAGAGTGAATTCCACAGGATAATAAAATCATAGATTTGCTTTTAAACCGAGAAACTGATGAGGATTTTTGGAGGTATAAACCTGCCTAGCCTCAAGAAGTAAGTGCTCTCACAATCTATGAGTTTAAAGACCCTGATAGCCTAGGCAAAGTAACCTACCTAGACAATACATCAGAGAGGATCTTCGTGGTCACCGAGCATGGCAGACATGCCTACACATGGAAGGGTGAATTTGTTTTTCCCCAACCACGGTCCAATATGTCCTACAGTCACCAAGGAGCTGGCACCTCCTAGGCTCATGGAGCTCAAGGAGATAGAAGTAGAGATAGACATGAAGTAAGCTTTGCCAACCCCCAAGGAAGAGAAAGAAGGAGAACAGGGACGGATAGAGAAGAAACCGAGAGATTTAGAGACCCAAGGAACCAAAGAAATGTTGATGATTTTCCTTTGCCAAGGCCGAGAGAACACACTAGGACCCTGAGGCCAACTCAATTGGTGAAGTCCATGAAGAATTACTTCAATGGCACTGGAGACCCTTATGACCATGTGGCAGAATTTAGGCAAGTCTTGAAAGCTGAACAGGTAGAGGACCTATTCACACAATATAATGCTTTTGGTCTAACCCTTAGGAACACTGCCCTTACGTGGTTTCAACCACTGAACGAGAGGCATTTCAGAAACATAGACCAGCTCCTAGAGGCATTTATCACTGAGTTTTCTAAGAGTGGCATAAGGCACAAAACCTCCTCACTAATTCATAGCTTCAAGCAAACACCTCAAGAGACGGTCAAACTAGCAGGAAGACGGTTTAGGCAATACCTAGAGAGGTGCCCGATGCCTGAGCTACCCACACCAACCAAGCAAGCGGCTTTATTCTTAGATTGATTGTTGAGCACCAAGCTCAGGTCATATGTGTATCTCAAGGACCCCATAACTATAGAAGAGTGCGTGCGCATGTGCATAGACATTGAGGATAATCTAGGTGAGGAGTTAGAACTATAAAAAATCTATAAGGATTCGGATAGCTCTAGTAGCCTCACATCTGGTCAATCCACATCCATTGAGGAACTTGCAGAGAAGGTAGTTTAAAAACTAGGTGTCTCTAGCAAACAAATTCCAAGATTTGCCCTAGTTAAGCGGTGCTACACTTGTGGAGGCGACCATATGGAAAATGTATGTCCCATTATGGCCCAACCCCAGGTGAATCCTAGTAGCCAATACTGCACCATAGAGCGAAGGTACACCAACCACACTGCACAGGACTGCCCATATAACAAACAAACTGTTAGGCAAAATTACCCTTAGCCATATCCACAACAGGGTAGATACCAGAATCAGTACCCACCACAACAATACAACAGACCACAGCAACCTTATCAGCCACCTTATCAAGGGTAGCAGAGACCTCAACTAGTCCTAGTGCAGAAACCCCCTCCTCCAACCAATGTGATCCCAGTGAAATATGCATCTGCTGAAGAAAATCCGAACAGAGCCATAGTCCCAGTCACCCCATTGCTATCAGATAGTGATCCAAGTGACCATAGTTTTGAATCCACACATATTGATAGCCCACAGGCTTACTACATGCAGTCACCCGAGCATAACGAGTCATACTATTATGAGGACCCAAGTGAAAATAGTGGGGAGCCTGAGTATACTAATGTCATGTACACAAAACCCAACTCTAGACCTCAACCTAGGCAGGTACAACCCCCATTTCCTAGAGGACCATGCTTCAGATGTCAGGGAGATCACCTTATACGTGATTGTCCATTGCCTGCCCCTACACGACCCCAACCAGTGACAATTCAGGGTTTCTGTGAAGACTACAGAAAAGAGCATCTCCTACGAGATTGCCCAAAGAACCCTAATAACATGCCTAAAATCACTCCTATCAACGTCATTGGGTTACTGGTAGACTCTACGGGAAGTATAACTTCCACAGCCCTAGTGCATGTGGTCACTAGAGCCCAAGCCTTGCAGCAAACTCAAGGAGTAGGGCAGGAAAAGAGTTCTGAGGTTAGTGAGACAGAGAGTATAACCAAGAAAAGGACAAGAGCATGGAGAGATAGCCGGGAGAGAATGAAAAGACAATGGTCACAGAAAATGAGCGAACTTGAAGAAAGCTTGAGAGAAACCAAAGCAAAGATAAGTGAACTCGCATCTCAAAACCACTCTCACACCACCCCTCCACCACCTTTCCCTTTACCCGCCAATCCATCTTCTTCCATTCCCCAACCTTTCAATACACCACCCCTTAACCCACCCACCACCCCCTAGAGTAGGATCAGTGCTAGCTGACCCCACTCCTGAAGACATAGACATGATGCTTAAGGCATATCAAGCCAGAATCCAAGAAGGGCCAAATGTGACGGATCATGCCAAGTGCTACCCTAGAGCTGACCTAGAGATAGAGAGAACCAAGCTGTGTGCGAGAATGGTCGCATTGGCTCAAACCATGTTTGAAGCCAGTCGCCTTTTCAACCACTCAGGCTCAGCTAAGACACAATTGCACTTGGATGGACTCCTAGAGAAGTTAGAGAACATAATTGCAAGATCTGCCAGGGAAGAAAAAAATCAAGAAAGAGATGAGGCAAGCAAAAACATAAGCCATCCCCCACAGGAAGCTTATGTGACCAATTCCACTGAACCAGACACCTCCTCTTCGATGAATAGGTTCACTCCAGAATTCCTATGAGAGATTCAAGAAGACAAATGGGCTAATGAAAGTGAAGCCCCTCCTCCCATTGAACTTGTGGATGACACACATGATCAATTCCCTCAAGATATTCCTTCCATTTATGGAGAGCAGGAGAGTGCACAAAATCAAGACAGGTTAGACTTCGAGTCTAACTCCCTACATAAATTACCCCATTTCATAGGCCCATGGGAAGCCAAGTCTACTTGTATGAGAGCACCCACGGTCATGGTAAGAAACGAAGACTCAGTCATACCTAGGAATACAGAGGTAGTAAAGAACACTAAAGTGCAGTGCAATCTCACTTTAGAAGAGCTACTCAAAGTTAAGCCAGAAGTGTGGAAACATGTAGCCAAAGAAGTACCAGACATAGCGAAATCGCGTTCCCAGGTAGGATCTCATAGAACAGTGCCTGAAATACCATTGGATAAGATAGGAGACATGAGTGAAGGAGAAGAAGGAAATACCTATCTCCCAGTTACCCATCAGGGGTACACAACCAAGGCAATTTTGGACTCAGGTGCAGGAGTTGCAATTGCTACAACTTCCCTATGGAAGCGTTGGGGCAAGCCAGCACTCCGACCGACAAGAATGAAATTGCAGATGGCCGATGGTCATATTGAAAGGCCCTTAGGATTGCTAGAAGGAATAACTCTCACTACATGTGGTGTTGAGTTTGAACATACTTTTGCTATATGCGACTTTAGCAAAAACCAAGCCTACAAGATGATTTTGGGAAGGCCATTTATGCGGCAATTACAAGTGGTACAGGATTGGGGAACCAATTCCTTGTATTTGCAACATCTAGGTGTTACAACCAAAGTCAATCTCAAGGATTACTCTCATAGAGACGTACCGCCTATTCAATGGAATCCCATCCATAGAGCCAAAGATGAGACTGAGTCTGTGCATTCCATACGATCCGGATCCTCGTGGATGCATGAAGACACTCACTTACGGATGTGTAAGGTAGCAGTAGAAGAAGAGAAGAGAGAGAAAGCCAGAGAGGTAGGTGTAAAAGAAACCCATAGATCAATTCAAGACCCAACCTATGCACCTGTAGTTTTTCTTGACGAAGAGTTTGAGCCTCACGGCTGGGCTGAAATTTTAGCAACAATGGATGTAGCCATCAATGAAGAGCAGTGGACACCCCACTATGGTGAGGATGGCTATGACACTTCAGTCTTCTCAATAGAGCCAATCATGGGAGATGCAGTTTTAGAAGAATGTGAACCTAGCCCCGATACATTTGAGAATGCAAGTGACTCCGACTTAGAGTCAATCATTATGGACCCACCTTTTGCATCAGATGAAGAATACTTCTATGAAGTTGAAGCTTACCCCCAGAGACACGGAGAAATCACGAATGAGGTGAGGTTAGCCACACAAGTAGCCACTAAGAGTGGAGGAAAGAAAAGAAAGAAGAAGGAAGTCACTCCGAAGGAAAAAGAATCCTTGTTTGAGGTCCCTGACAACTTTAAAAAATATGAGATAGACGATAGGAGAGTCATGATAAGAATGCCTAAACGTGAGGCACAAGTAGGAGAGGCCTATGATAGCAAGGAAACTACCAAGAAAATAGTTGTCGCCATAGAAGAGGGAGAAGAAAGATGCACCTACATAGGGCATGACCTGACGAAAGAAGAAGAGCAAGAGTTGGTAGCTTTGCTAAGAGAGTACAAAGATGTATTCGCTTGGAGCAACAAGGACCTGAAAGGTGTAGACCCTGACATATGCTCACATACAATACCCATGACTTCAGAGGCTAGGCCCTCTAAGCAGAAGCCATACACATACAATGACAACTATGCGGCCAAGATCAAGGAAGAGATGGATCACTTGGTTGAAGCTGGATTTATCTATGAAATTGAGCATACTGAATGGGTATCCCCCATTGTAGTGGTGCCCAAAAAGAATGGCAAATTACGTGTATGCATTAACTTGAAGAAGGTTAATGTAGCCACTATCAGGGATAGTTATCCGCTTCCTATCACCGAGCATTTATTAGAAAGGGTAGCAGGCAAGGAAGTGTACAGCTTCCTAGATGGGTTCTCTGGCTACAATCTAGTAGTCATTGCACCAAAAGATCAGCATAAGACGGCTTTTGCCACAGAGTGGGGCATATTTTCCTTTCGGGTAATGCCATTCGGGCTTACCAATGCACCTGCTACCTTTCAAAGATTAATGTGTCACGTGTTTAAAGAGTTCTTAAGGAAGAATTTGGAAGTCTATGTTGATGATCTTTGCGCTCATTCCAACATTAGACAGACCCATATACCTGAACTCAAACAAATCTTTGATAAATGCAGAGAATATCAAATCTGCCTGAGCCCAGAAAAGTGTGTTTTCATGATCAGGCAAGGCAAAATTCTAGGATACATAGTGTCTAAGAACGGCATATCCACTAATGAAGAGAAAGTGAGAGCCATCGCAGAACTACCGAGGCCAAAGAACGTCAAGGAAGTACAGGCTTTCATGGGGCATTGTGGTTACTACCGTCGGTTCATTCACATTTATCTGTCATTGCAAAACCCATGTACGGACTTCTGACTAACTTTGAGTGGACTGATGAATGTGAGAATTCCTTCAATGAGCTTAAACAAAGATTATGTTCAACACCAATCTTGACTACACCAGATTGGAACAAGCCATTCCATGTTCATGTGGATGCCTCCAATTATGCTATTGGATGTGTACTTGCACAACCTACGGGTGAAGGTAATATGGATCTCCCTATTGCCTATGCCAGTAGACAATTGAATGCTGCTAAATGGAACTATACAACCACCGAACGAGAAGGATTAGGCATGGGGTACGCGGTCAAAAAGTTTAGACATTATTTGCTTGCAAATAAGTTCAAATTCTTTACTGATCACCAAGCTCTACTGTACCTGGTAAACAAGCCATGTAATACAGGCATGTTAGTAAGATGGTTTCTCTTACTAATGGAATATGACTTTGAGGTAGTAGTGAGGAAAGGCAAGACTCATTTGAGAGCAGACCATCTCTCTAGGCTCACATCTGGAGAGGCCCCACAAGGAGTATCAGATGACTTACCTGATGCTTACTTGTTTAATTTGGAAGTTGTACCTCAGTGGGCTAAGCCATTAGTGCCAGTATTGACATACGGTCCTAATCACCCGGTAATGCACACAAAAGATAGAGAGATAGTAAGAGCTCCAAAGTATCATATCTTGGCAGGAAGTATGTACAAACATACAGAGCAAGGAGTATTGGCCTGTTGTGTGGAAGAGGATGAGTACGCTAAGTGGTTGCAATTAGCACATGTAGGTGAATTAGAGCAACACTACTCAAAACAACAAACCCTACAGACCCTGAGGAGACTAGGAGTGCATTGGCCAACCATGGAAGTTGATGTCCATAGAATGTGCAAAGAATGCCCAATCTGCTGCACTAAACCACCAGTGGAACACACCACTCTTTATCGAGTGTCTTTAGTGCCAGATTGGAGTGAACCATTAGTAGCCTTCTTGAGGACAAAAACATTCCCTCAAGATATGACTTTGGCCAGACAAAGAAGTTTGGAACAAGAAGCCTTGGATTACACCATCATTGGTGATAATTTATACAAACATGGTAAAGATGGTTACCTAAGACTGTGTGTTCATGAGAGCAAATACCTCAAGATATTAGAGACTACTCACCAAGGTGTAGCAGGAGGACACTTCGGTCCAGATAGGGTGATCAAGGCAATTCTATTTGCAGGATTTTGGTGGCCCACCCTTCACATGGATGCACATACCTATGTGAAGAGGTGTGAGGTTTGTCAGCGAACCCAGTATCCCATACACAAGGATGAGATGCCATTGAAGCCTATAAATCCCCCAGCTAAGGGTTCACATGCTGAGTATATCATCGTGGCCACATACTATCTAACCAAGTGGGTAGAAGTGAAAGCCACTACAAAAAATGATGCTCAAACAACAACAAAGTTCTTATTTGAAAATGTGTTCACGAGGTACGGATTGCCAATAGAGTTGGTGAGTGATAGAGGCACATACTTCTTGAATGAAGTCATAGAATACCTTCTCCAAGAATTCTTGGTGATACATAAGAAGTCTACTCCCTATCATCCACAAGCTAATGGCCAGGCTGAGAGCACAAATAAGATCTTATACAATGTGCTGACTAAACTGGTGAATAACAAACGCTCTGATTGGGACAAACAGCTACACCACTCTGTTTGGGCATACCGAGTGGCCTAGAAAACGGTACTCCAAGCCACACCCTTTCAGATGGTGTTTGGCCAGAATGCGATGCTACCATTGGATTTTTTGATACCTACATTATGAGTAGCACAAGAGCATGACTAGACTGGCCATGAACTATCCTCTAGAATCTTTGATCTTGAACGTTTAGGTGAGACACGATTGAGAGCTGCAACAAGAATCTATGCAGCCAAGAAGAGGCAGAAGGCGTATTTTGATACACATGTGAAGGATAAAGGATTGAAAGCAGGAGACCTAGTCCTAGTCTACACATTGAAGCAGCATGCACAAAAATTAGAGAAAAGAGGCTATGGACCAATGATTATCAATAGGATCTCCACAAGTGGAGCAGTACAACTAGCCACCTTAGAGGGTGATGTACTACCAAGTTACATAAGCGCATGTAGAGTCAAGCTATATCAAGAACCCTTAACTGAAGAAATGCTCAATCGACTTAAGACTGCAAAGAAACGTAAGGAAGAGGAAAAGCAAATTCGTGAAGAAGCACAGGCCGAAGCTTTAGAACGCATTCGACGAATGAAACTACAAAGACAAGGTAGAGATCAGGCCATGACTGACAATCATGAAGCTCATGGTTATCACATTGCCATGTGTGAGGCTTCAGGTAAGCGGACCCATACGATAGTTGATCGACGACCTTTTGTGACCCTAGAAATAGGACAAGGAGACAATACAACGAGCGTGAGAGATTTAATTGATTTAGGAGCCGCCACTAGTGTAGTTCGGCTTTCTTACTGCCAACAATTGCAATTGGAGGTAAAACCCCTAGAAGCATATCTAATAGGATTAGGAGGTGTCGAAACCCCTTGCATGGGAGAGGTGGAGCTTCCCCTCTACATTCAGGAGGTAGTAATGCCAGCAAAAGTGCTAGTATGTGAAGACGAGGATCTCACCGAGCCTCTTGTCTTGGGCCAAGACTAGATCTATGATCATGCAGTCAACCTCAACCTAAGAAGTGGACTTCTTCAGGCTTGGGCAGGCCAAAGCCGCCTTATGATTGAATTAGAAAAACCAGCACTCAAACCAGTAGAAAAGGCACCAACCCTTAGTCCCTCCAGGAACCCACATGAACATAACAATGTTGTACTTGTCCAAAGTTCTATGGTGCAGAGGATTGTCAATCTTACCAAAGGTACACAAGTCAATGAGGAGTTCCTAGCTGTTCCAAAGAAGGTTCCAAACATGCAGACCGAACATCACACGACACGAAGGAGGCTGATGACCAAGCAGCAGGAGCACCAACCAGTGCAACACGGAGTACCTCGTGGCGCGAAGCAGATCTGGATGCGCAAGGATGGACAACCCACAGCTCTAGTAACAGGTTCTCAAGGAGGCACAAAACAAGCCACACCATCAAGGTCAAAAGTGAAGGAGTATCCTAGGCAACCTTCTATGCATACCACATCTATTTGGGTCCCTAAGCGGTCAATGAAGGCTAGCCCCAATGCTAGACAGATATGGGTGCCCAAGGCCTATTTACGAGCCCAAATAGCTCCAACTCTAGTCACTGGCATAATTCAACACCCACAAGTCCTCTCGACAAACAACTTAGGAACTCTACCTAAATCCCACACTAACCCACACTCAGTCAAACTGAGTAATGTCTGGAAATGGGTACCCAAAAGGTCCCAAATCCATCACAATCTAGTTCATAAATCTTTACCTGTCATTAGCTCTAAGAGCTACGAATCCTCTATCAAAGTTTGGAGACTTAAATCCTGTATCAAACCCCCAGTCCCTATTTTGTAAATCCATCCACTCTGATGTAGGTGCATTCTGAGTACTTTGCATGTCCACAGTATGCATTTAGGAGTACACTAACTACTAACCACCACTTACATCTATCACGAACACTTCACCCTAACCACTAACCTTCTAGATTGTCATGTTAGTATTGTGAAGGGAACACCATTACATCCTGTTTCCTATGCAACACTAATGTGCCTTTCTTCTTCTAACAGATAAGCACCCGATTCCCATGGCAGCAGCAGCAGGCACGAGCTCTCAGGCAGGCACTAGCACTCAAAGCAATTGGGATACCATGCCTGTGGAGGCCCCACTGACAGCAAGGCCTGAAGATCTTGTGAATGTGAGAAGAATTCCCATTCCGGATCCACCAAGTGGCCTGACAAAAAGAGTAAAGGGGCATTCTCATTGGTTCAATGAGATGCCATGAGATTTGGGAGACGCAGATCATATCTGGGAATCCAAGTTGGAATGTGGAGGAGTGTGGTGGACCTTTCAGTTCTTCTCATGAGAATTTGAAGCATTGCAAAATGGTGCCCCTCTTCAAGATATTTGGCAAAAAGCGGGATTGCAAGATTATTTTAGTGTAGCCTTGCCTAGACCGGATTTTCTTCGGTGCTACTACTTGATTGCAACTCTCAAGCGACATGAGACAAAGATCATTCAGGCACATTCCTGGTGCCCTCTCTATCAAACCAAGAAGAAATGAAGAAGTTTGAGTTGAATATCACGTTAATCAGGGAGGCCCTTCAGATGTATGGCACCCATGTACCCTCCGATCGAGATCCTTTGATACCAAAGTCGATGAAGAACAACAAAATCAAGAAGTTGAAAGAAATGTGTGCCCTCACCCCCAACATCGCCATACCACTACGGATGTGCCTTCAACACTTTGCATTTCCAGCCCAAGACCAGTTCACCCAGCCTCATAAGAAGATCTGGTATGGGTTATAGCTAGCCGAGACGGGGAGCTTGCCTATGAAAATGCCAGTATGGATCCTTGAACAGTTATATGAAGCAGGCAAGCGAGGAGTGAGGAAGCCTACTTTGAATGGCTGCTGCGCCATTACAAGAATCATTTACAGATGCCTAGCTTATGATGTGCCAATTGCACGAGCCCTCAAGTACTCACAATTGGAATTCTTCCAGGGGCGGAAATCAGGGGTTCAACCCACTAAAAGAATGCGTGGATCACTTTCACAGGTTCTGATTCCTCGCGAAATTGCCACAGAGACCTCCTGTAGAGAAGAAGAACAAGTAGCCCCTTTCACGATCCATCTCCAAGGACTACAATGAGGTGACTTGGTACAACCCACTCCATCAGCCCCCCCACTACCCACAAATGTTGAGTTTGCATCCATGGCTACATTGGCAGTAGATCCATCCTTTGACTTTGAAAACTTCTTACAAACAGCACACTTGTCTGAGAGTGAATTATTTTCTGACAATGATGGTCCCGGATCATCATCCCAAAGAGAACGGCCACAGAGTAAGGCAAGAAGGGTACATTGGGAAGATGAGGCACAACATCCTCATGCTCAAAGCACACAGAATCAGGAAGAAGCACAGGGAAATGAACCAGAGGAGAGTGAAGAGGAAGCTCCTGCCTACACGGCACAACTCAAACGGCTCTACAAGACAATCAAACAGGTACAAAAAAGACACAAGTTATCAGAAGAGGCAAATAGAGCACTGGTGAACCAAATGCTGCAAGCGGAGAATGTCGACCCGCATTTTGTAGAATCATTGAATCTCTTGGCGAAAACCTGCGGAATAGGGGAAGCCATGAGGACCATGGTATATCGTAATACCCCTCCATATGACCAACGAAGGATCGATAGAAGACCACCACGGGGAAAGATGATTCAGATGGAAGTCTCTACCTCTCTCCCTACAAACACTCAGGAAGATGTTCACATGGCAAGTCCACCCAATAGTGATGAACCAGATGTACAGGTCCAGGTACCATCTCCACCATCACCTCCCATCCAGCCCTCAGAACCCCTCACCACTAGCCATCCTACACAACCAATATCCACCCATAGTGAACTCGTTCTACACACCAACATTTCTCCATCCTTCCCTTTACCTACATCCATCACTTCCAACCCATTTTCCGAACCCCAGATAGATCATCCCATCACCGATCATACTATAATAGGTCACCCATCATCTTCCCCACCTCTCGGACATCCACATGACCCTACCCAAACACTAACACACCCATTTCCTTTCACCCATACTTTTCCTCTCTCCCAACCCCAACCCATTGGGCCACTCCTAACCTCCTCAGAGCCTACACAAGTCACTCTACCTCTGTTCTTGGCAAACCTTGTGGAGCAAACTGAGAGTTATAAGAGAAAATCCCATTCCCACCCCACCTCCCCCACATTCACGGCAACCACTAGCACACCACCCACCATCCCTGTATTCACAATTCACACTTCACACACAATCACGTCTGAACCCATGGACATTTCACCATACACAGAAGCACCCACCACCACTTTTGTTCCAACATCATCACATTTCACTTCACTCCCTTCACCATTTCCAATCACTGTAGGCACATCATCCACTTTTCCCTTCCCCATTTCTCGACCCCTTGCATTTTCCACCTCTACCCGTGCATCCACATCATTTAGTCATGCACTAGACACCATGTTCGAAGCGGCCACTCAACTTAAGCAAGAGTATAGATTACTGGAAGAAAATAACACAAAGCTATGCAATCTCTTGGCTCAACTCTAGGCATGTGTCAATGCCTTGGAGCTAAGTAATACAACATTACAACACGACGTGACCGTCCTCCAACAATCAAATGCAGAGCTCGAAGCCAAGTATATGGAGACGGGTAAGGCTATGGAGGAACAACTCAGAGATCAGTTGGGCTGCAATGCTAGACTACATTTGTTGGAGATAGAAGTCTGCGGAAGCACGCGAACAGCACAAGGAAGAAGAAGAAGCTTGGAGCAGAAACACACAATACTGAATGTATTACTAGAGAATGTACAAAGATAAGTAGCCCATTAGGGCGATAGGCGTATATACAAGCCGGGGGAAAAAAACCTCCTAAAGAGGGAAAAAAGTGCCCCGGCGGTCCTAGAGTGTTCACACAAATCACTACCTAAATATATCAACAAATCCCCCCTAGGAGTGATGCGGTGAACAAGGAGCAAGCACTCATGTATAAGGAAGTGCCAAGCTATGTGGAAATCACTCCACAAAAGGAAGTAAGCCCAAAGCTTTGCGGAAAGCTTCAAACTTCTCCCTAGGCAGAGCCTTCATGAAAAGGTATGCAATGTTCTCCTACGTGGGCACATATGCCAAGCTGACCTCCCCAGCAGAGAACCTCTCCCTGACATAGTGATAATGCACCTCAATGTGCTTAGTGCGAGCATGGAACACAGGGTTCCTCGCAACTGCCAATGCGCTCTGACTGTCAGTGAAGATGGTGGTGGCAGAAGACTGGCCAACACCCAAATCAGCCATAAGGTGTCTGAGCCACACACACTCAACAGTCGCTGTGAAAGCTGCCCTATACTTAGCCTCACAACTGGAAGTGGCCACAGTAGGCTGCTTCTTGCTCAACCAAGATATACATGAGGCACCAAGCATGAAGCAAAAACCACTGGTGGACACACGAGTGTCATAGCAACCAGCCCAATCTGAGTTAGAAAAAGCATGCAAATCTGGCAGTAGTGATCCCCCCTTGGGATAAAACAACCCAAGTAGCCTAGTACCACTCAAGTAGCGAAAGATGCGCTTAACCGCTTTCCAATGCGTGACTCCTGGGCAATGCATAAACCTGCTCATCTGTGAGACAGCAAACTGAATATCTGGCCGAGTAATGCATAAGTAAATCAAGCATCCAACAGCCTGCTGATAGAGAACAGCATCAAATGCATCTCCAGCATCATGAAGACTCAATCCTAAACCTGTCTCCATAGGAGTGGCAATAGGCTTACAGTATTCAAGGCCAAAACGCTGCAATAATGTGTCAATATATTTCGTTTGACACAAAGCCATTCCACCATCAACGTGCATAAACTGAATGCCCAAATAGTGATGCAAATGCCCCAAATCAGACATCTCAAATGAGGCATGCAAATCAGCCTTAAAATCAGCAATATGTGTCTCAATAGGACCAGTGAGCAGCATGTCATCAACATAGACAAAAATGATCAGAAGCACATCATTAGCACATTTAACATATAAGGTGCTTTCAGTTGGACTGTTCTCAAAACCATGTGCAATCAGATAGGCATGTATCTTCTCATACAAAGCACGTGGTGCTTGCTTTAAACCATATAATGCCTTCTTTAACCTGCAAACCTGGTTTTCATGCCCTTTCTGCACAAAGCCACGGGGCTGAAAAACATACACTTCTTCATGCAAGTCACCATTCACAAATGTTGTTTTAATGTCCAACTGATGTACATTCCAACCATGATGGGCTGCAAGTGCACAAATGCTCCGAACAGTAGTCATACGACATGTAGGTGCAAAGGTCTCATCAAAATCAATGCCTCTTTCCTGTGCATAACCCTTTGCAACAAGCCTAGCCTTATACCTGTCAACTGTACCATCAGGTTTACGCTTCAGCTTGTATACCCACTTAGTGCCAATGGCCTTCTTGCCAGGAGGCAAGTCACATAGAGACCATGTACCATTTTTCATTATAGCATCATATTCAGATTGCATAGCAGCCATCCAATTTTCTGAATTTTGTGCTTTATCAAAAGAAAATGGCTCATTCTCATCACAGAGACTAGATGCAGCCATAGCATAGCAATCTGATGCAAAGGAGGCACTATGAGAGCCTGAACAAGTACGATATGACAAAGGTGCATCTAATTTGTTGTCACGCAAAGTCTGCACCAGCCATTTTGGCATAGTTTTTGCCTGCTCAATATCAGCTCTCTCATCAACAAGTACATCATGTAAATCTGCATCAGAAATGGAATGAATCTGCATCATCATATGAAACCTGCAAAGGCTGAGAAGTTGCCTCATTAGGACCAGCACTAGCCTGTCCACCTGTAAAAAGAGGCATCAAAGTATCATACATGTCTTTGGAGCTAACAGATGTCTCCTTAGTACATGAAAGCAATGGCTGAATAGCATCTTCCACAAAGACAACATCACGGCTAACCAGAATGTGTTTAGTCTGTGGATGATACAAACGATAGCCTTTACTTTCAGAACTGTACCCAACAAAAATACATTTTATTGCCTTATCATCCAATTTTCTACGATGTTGTTCAAGCACTAATGCATATGCCAAACAACCAAAAACACGCAGATGAGCAACAGATGGCTTGTGGTCATGCCAAGCCTCATATGGAGTGATAGACTGCAACGCTTTAGTGGGACACCTGTTCAGTACATATGTTGCACACATGACAGCCTCAAGCCAGAAACTATGTGGTAAAGCGTGACTTTTGACCATGCACCTCACCATTTCCATGAGTGACATGTTCTTTCGTTCAGCAACTCCATTCTGTTGAGGTGTATATGGCACTGTACATTGGTGTTTTATCCAACGTTCAGCCAGAAATGCATTAAAATCTGAAGACATATATTCCCCCCCTCGATCAGAACGGAGGGTGCCCATTTTACATGCTGACAGATTTTCAGCCAAAACCAAAAACTGTTTGAAGCACATGAACACTTCAGACTTTGCTTTGAGTGGATATACCCATGCATGCCTGGAAAAATCATCAATGAAAGTCACGAAGTAAAGGTAATTTCCAAAAGAGAGTGTCTGCATAGGACCACAGACATCACTATGTACAAGCTGCAATTTTTGCATAGCCCGAACTGAACCATCTTTTGGAAAGGAAGAACGCTGCATTTTGCCCAAAATACAGCCTTCACAAACATGTTTTCTAGGAGCCTCAAGTTTGGGCAAAGAGGACACCATTTCAGATTTCTGCAGGCGTAGCAAACTAGGCAAATTCAGATGACCAAAGCGTGCATGCCAAAGCTTTGCATTTGACATAGCGTGAGAATCATGAACTGCACATGCCGAATCATTCACAGATCTTTCATAGTCTATGAGCTTATACAGCCCACGACATAAGATGCCAGAAGCAATAATCACATCACCATTTGAGAGATCATGGACTGTACACCTGTCATCAACGAATTTCACAACCAAGCCAATCTTGGCTAATGCAGAAACTGATAATAGGTTCTTTTTGATCCCTGGCACAAATAAAGCATCTGACAAAGTGAAAGAACTACCATCAGTAGTAGTCAGAATGATCTTACCAACTCCCATAACAGGATAAGAGGAGTTATTGGCGCGTGTGACAGTATTCCCTGCAGGGGCAGACTCGAGTGAAGAGAAGAAACTGCGCTGCGAGGTAATATGTTTAGTCGCCCCACTGTCAAAGTACCAAACATCTGAGTCTACTGCAGACATGCACTGATCATGAGAAGATGGGTCAAAACTGCAGACAGTAGTAAACGCCCATTCTTCTTCCTGCACAAGATTTGCAGACTCTGTTTTTGGTGTAGAGGCCTCTGCAACAACCATTCCAGCCTCTTTCTTCTTTGCCTCTTTAGCAGCCAGTTTTGGACAGTTCTTTATAATATGATCATTTCCTTTACAGTACTTGCAGAACAATTTCTGCTTTTCTGATTTCTTCTCATCTTTATCCTGGTTCTTCGATTGTGCAGCATTTGCAGATTTCTGCTTACTAGTAGAAGAGCTCCATTTTCCTTTGCCCTTTTGACTAGCCAGGAAAGCTTGATCTGCAACACGCATAATGGACCTGTTCTGCCTAGACTAATCTTCCTGCAACAAAACAGAGACTAATTCCTCAAATGAGAAGGCATTCGGATTGCCTTTCATCATCAACCGAAGAGTAGAGGCAAAACTCTGATATGAATCAGGAAGACCATTCAGAACGGTCTGCACAAGTGAGCTATCTGGTATAACCTCATCAGCAGAAATCAATTGTTCCTTCAGGTCTTTGATCTTTGTAAGAAAACTATCCATAGAATCACCTTCATTCATGTGCTCACTCTCCAACTGTTTTCGGAGGTAAGCAACACGAGCCTCATTCCTAGCCTGGAACAAAGTGGTAAGTGTATCCCAAGCATCCTTTGTTGTTCTGCAAGAGCGAATATGAGGAATAATGGCACGTTTGACATACAAAGCTATCAATGCATGTGCCTGGGCATCTCTGCCATCCCAACAAATCTGCTCTGCAGTAGGTGCAACAGAAACAGCAGCACGAACAAGAATCTGTGGAATATCATCTTCAACACCATCTTCATCAGCTCCAGCACCTCCAGCACCTGTATTTGTAGTACCTGTAGTCGTTGGTGTAACAAGACGTCTTTCAACACCCTGCACAATGTTCCACAGTCCTTTTGCAGCCAGTACATGTCACATCATATAAGCCCATAATGGGTAGTTGGTACCATCCAACTTATCCTCAACAGCCAACATACAGAATACATCATTGCTTTCAGCCATGGCCGGTGACTAAAATACCTTGATGCAGAAAATTGACTGTATCTCAAAAAGTTCAACGGAATTGCCCAGACGAGTTCTGCTAGACCTGTAGTAGACTTCGAGACGCTTAAACTGGCGAACAGAAACTGGTATATACCTTTGGCACAAAAGGATGAAATATCCTACAGAAGCGCTACGATAGTGCGTTTGAAGGCCGAAACGAGCTCAGATCGCGATTTCAGCACCACAGAGCGAAGCAGTTTTGATCTGGGAAACACCCTGAGTATGCTCACCAAATTTCGTGCGAATCTGAGATTGCAAACGGAGGAGTGTCGATGGCGCCCTAGAAGAAGCGACGACCTGCTCTGATACCAATTGTTGGAGATAGACGTCTGCGGAAGCACGCGAACAGCACAAGGAAGAAGAAGAAGCTTGGAGCACAAACACACAATACTTAATGTATTACTAGAGAATGTACAAAGATAAGTAACCCATTAGGGCAATAGGCGTATATACAAGCCGGGGGAAAAAAACCTCCTAAAGAGGGAAAAAAGTGCCCCGGCGGTCCTAGAGTGTTCACACACATCACTACCTAAATATATCAACAACATTCAGCAGGTGTTAGAAGAATATGCGACCCTCTTGGAGGCACATGACCAGTTGGTAGACCAGGTAAAGGAACTACAAAGATCCCAAGTGCATACACCACAACCACCAACACCTAAAGAGATGGTCAATGCTTCCACTTCACCAGAACCTGCACCTTCAACGGCCAATGACGTACTTGAGCTACGACAGCAGGTGGCTGAATTAAAGATCAAATTGTTACAGTATGAACGACCCCCCTCTCCACCTGATCAACCACTAGAAGAAGAAGCAGTAATCATTCTAGTGGAGGAAACATTTGAGGACAACTATGAGCCTCAACCACTTCCAGGAGGCAGAATCACGGAGGAAGGACAGGATACATATGAGGAGCCCCCCTCAGCATGGATGAAAAAGGTAGAAGAAATGGGGACAACTCATGAGGAATGTATCTCCACTCAGATGCTGGCAATGAGGACCATTGAAGAAACCATACTTCAATCAGAGTATTTCAGACACCTTGCCTCTATAAGACTGATAACTAGTTCAGAATTACAATATAAACCCTATTTTGTATTGTTGGTCGACTACAACGCAGAGATCAAAAGAGTCACCAACAAGTGCCCTACTTTCGCAACACAGTTCGAACCAGAGGATATCCCAGAGGTAGCCAGAAAAGGGGCTATATTCCAACCCACTTGGAGGCAAAAGTTACTTGAAACGTACCCAAAAATGCTTAGAACATTGGATCACGCTCCCATGCATTTGAAGTATAACCCTTGCTTTGGGCCAGTACAAAGAAGAAGATCATGGAAAGCATTCGCCATCAAGGTTCAGAACAATGCAAATTGTAAAGAATGGCTCAATTACCCCACCATTGCACCCCCAACCGGTACACCTACAGTATCATACATGATAGCAACCATCAGACATTGGATGCCACGCCTCCACCCTATGCCTGATGTCGCCGCGAAGATGATGCTCAAAATTTTGGACATGATGCAAGTGGTGCTAAAGACTTTCCAAAATGTACGTAATATTCAGCCGCCAATTCCGGGCTTCATCAACGGTAACTATGACCTACTTTATGATATGAGCACAACCCCGAGCATACGAGTCGCTTATGCATGGCCCGCAAGAATCAGATATCTTCCTGCCTGCTACAAACAAACCTTTGATGATATGTTCACCATGGGGTTTTGGGAAGCACACTCCGAAGTGTTCGCGCCACTGCCAACTCATTTGCTACAACTCTTCGCGTGCGAACAAACGATGCATTCAGAGCTCTACTCAACGCCACAATCGGACATACCGGGAGCAGTCAATTGGGATGCCCTTCAACGAGACCTGATTAGAGGACTATGTATCAAAGAACAAGAATTGGCAACCGACCTACTGCAACAATACATTGATCAAATCGTGGAGCAGAGGTCTGTCAGAGACAACAGATGCTAGGGGGGGGGAGAGTGTTGGCATCATGTAAGAAGAAGCAAGTACGGCCATGCATGCGGATCTAGCACTAAGGCAGCCTATTAAATTTTTTCCAAACCTTACATCATTATAAAAGTGATTCTCATCACTAGAAACCCTTGTAAATACCGTTTCATCTTTTTGTAGCTCCATTTTGTACAAGCCGAGGAGCCCTCAAGCTTGGGGAGCCTTAGAAGTAGTGGCCTGCCAATTTTCATATTTTTTAGATCTTGTTTGAGCCCTCAAATAAGCCCTGGAACCTAATTTTAACTAGGCCGGACACTAGGTCTGGACAAGGCCAAAGCTAGTCAAAAACTATAAGTAGAGCTAGGGTATTTTGTAGGTGTAGTAGTGCCTCTAGTCTCTCCTTGGGTATTTCAATAATAGGCAAGGTTTTGATATCTATCATTTTGTGACTAGCACAGAGACCATCAGTGTTTTTGGAGAGAGGGGAGTTTCGTCTTCTCTCCTACTTGTTCTTCAATGGCTACATCCTTTTGCATCGCATACTTTTGGATAAGAACAACATTTTTTCTTCATGATTATTCCTATAGGAACTAGGAGTTTGTCTCACAGTTGGATCATTGATGGTGTAACTACCTAGCTCTATTGTGACATGTTTTCTATTTACCCAAACTTGAAGAAGTCCACTCCTTAGGTTTAACCTGACTTCATGATCATAGATCTAGTCTTGACCAAGGATGAGAGAATCAGTAAGGTCTTCATCATGACACACTAGCACCTTGATTGTCATATGGACATCGTGGATGGAGATGGGAAGCTCCACCTCACCCATGCAAGGGGTTTCCATGCCTCCTAGTCCTACAAGATAGGCTTCAATAGAAGTGATGAACAATTCCATGTTCTGATAGCAAGAGAATCTAATAGTGCTCATTGCTACCCTTGAGTCAATCAATACATTGATTGTCTTTGAAGTCATGCCATGTCCTAATAAAATGGGTATAAAAGGACATCTAATATTTATACAATGACAAGGAACACTCTTGGTCTAGTCAATAGCCATATGATAGCTTGACGCTTCGTAATTTCCATGCCTCGGCTGATCTATACCATGTCTTCTCAAATTCATACATCAGATACATTCTAAGGCCTCTTCTTGAGATTCTTCATGGATTCATTTCTCTTCTTCCTTGTGTTTCTTTTTGTGCTCTCTACTTGCTCATTGGCTTATCAGTGGTATGGGCAGACTTCTTGTGAATGACCATGAATTCTTGTAGCAAGTATTCAATGACCTCATTCAAGAAGTGGGTACCACAATCGCTTACCAATTCTATCAATAATCCATATCTTGTGAATATATTTTCACATAGAGACTTTGTTGTCATATGTGAAACATTCTTCTTTGTTGCTTTGACTTCTACCCATTTGTTCAAATAATCAATTGGGACAATGATGTATTCAACATGTGAACTCTTTGTTGGGGGATTAATGGGACCTATGAAGTCTATTCCCCAGTTAGAGCTTGCATCTCTGCCCATCATGGGTCTCAATGTCATCTCAACCTTTCATATTGGATATTGAGTTCTATGACATATGTCACACCACTTCACATAGTATGAGCATCCACATGAAGGATAGGCCACCAAAGATGTGAGAACATAATTGCTTTGATCACTCGATTTGGTCCAAAGTGTCCTCCCACCATGCTCTAGTGTGCAGTTTCTAAGATTCTTAGATACCCCCTTTCATGGACACATAGTCTGAGATATGCATCTCGTCCATGCCTATATAGATTATCTCCAATGAGCATATAGTCTCAAGCCCCTTATTCTAGACTCCTTCTTGCTAGTGTCATGTCTTGGTGGAATGTATTTGTCCTCAGAAATTCAACTAATGGATTGCTCCAATATGGCATTACAAAGTAGCATGCTCCATAGGAGGTCTAATAATATATGTTGGACAATCCATACACATCCTATAGACATCCGCTTCCACAGTTGGCCAGTACATGCCAAATCTTTTCAAATTCTATAGGGTTTTGTGTTTTGAATAGTGTTTCTCTAATGCACCTACATGTGCTACTTGCAACCATTTAGCATATTCATCTTCTTCCATGCAACAAGCTAAAAATCCTTGCTCAGTATGTTTGTATATACTTCTTTTCATTATATGATACTTTTGAGATTTAACAATCTATTTATCTTTGGTTCTCATTATGGAATGTTTGTGTCCAAAAGTGAGAATAGACACAAGCATTCTCACCCAATTGGGTGCTACTTCCAAGTTGACATCAGGAAGTTCATCTCATACTCCTTGCGGGGATTCTCTTGAAGTAAGTCGGGAAAGGTGATCCATCTAAGGGGATTCCTCCCTACATTTAGTATTGTGTGTTGTGCTCCAAGCTTCTTCTTCTTCCTTGTGCTGTTCGCGTGCTTCCGCGGACGTCTAACTCCAACAGCTGGCACACATCCAATAGCAAAATTAGAAGCATCCTCATGAACATGGAATGGCTTGGTCAAATCTTGTGTGGTCAATATTGGTGTTGAGCACAATCTTCATTTGTGCTCATTCAAAGAGTTTTCACACTCTTCATTCCACTCAAAGTTAGATAGAACGTTGTACAATAGCTTTGCAATGACTATAGCATACATGGGGAGAAAGCATCATAATAACCACAATGACCCATGAAAGCTTTTACTTCCTTCACATTCTTTCATCTAAACCATTTGTAATAACCACAACGACCCATGAAAGCTTTCACTTCCTTCACATTCTTTGGTCTAGGGAGTTCTTTAATGGCTCTTACTTTATCTTCATCCATTGATATCCTATGCTTCGACACTACGTGTCATAGAATCTTGATTTTCCTGACAATGAAGATGCACTTCTCTGGATTCAAACAGACTTGATATTCTTACATTTGTCAAAGATTTATTTAAGCTCAGGGATGTGGGTTTGTCTGATGTTGGATTGAGTGCATAGGTCATCTCCACAGACCTCTAAGTTCTTTCAAAGAAATTCCTTAGATACATGACACATCGGCCTCTAAAAAGTAGCAGGAACATTGGTGAGTCCAAATGGCATCACAAGAAATGCAAAGATACCCCATTTTGTGGAAAAATCCATCTTATGTTGGTCTTTAGGGGCAATGACCACTTGGTTGTAGCTTCAGAATCCATGAAGAAAGCTATATACGTCCTTGCCTACTACACATTCTAAGAGATGATTGGTAATAGCAAGAGAGCAACTATCTCTTATTTTGTTTGCATTAACCTTTTTTCAAGTTAATGCACACACATAACTTCCCTTTTTTTTTTGGCACAACCACAATGGGGGATACCCATTCGATATGCTCAATTTCATAGATAAAACCTGCTTCTATTAAATGTTCAACCTCCTCCTTGATTTTGGCTATGTATAAGGTTTCTGCTTGGTAGGCTTGGTTTCCAATGACATTAAAATTTACTGAGAACTAATATTTGGATCCACGCCTTTCAAATCATTGTAGCTTTGTTAATCACATTTTCTCTGCTAACAACTTACAACCAGACAACAGTGATTACAGGAAAGGGTTCTTGGATGGTAGTCATACAAATAATTGTAGACTGAATTATTTTTCCACTACAACTTACAGATTACATCCGAACACATCAATAATGTACTTACAAAATTCACACATAATTAACTTAATACTTCTGAGAAATCATTTACTCTTTACATCGCTAACTATCTACGATACCACTTACAACTTCATTGTGTGCACTTGCAAATAGATTTAATTACAAAATTAACTTAACTTATCTCACAATGATTACATTAACAAGTAACACTAAAACAGAAAGAATAGAGACACCGAATTGAGGCTGAACATCATCGTGCTGAGAATCCACAGACCGGCCAAGTCACACCGACTTGTCGCCTCTCTTCTTCTCTCGCATAAATGCTTGTTTCTTCTCTCACATTGATTTGGTAAGTTATTTCACCAAAAACTAAAGAATAACAAAAAATAATTACTATCTCACCATGTTGTCTAACACTGGCATGCACAATGGACTCAAACCCTAAGTAAAAGAGTCTTCATCTCTTATTGCTTGCAAGTACAGAGCACGTGCTTCTTCAAAACTGCACTTAATTTTATTTTGTAAGGTCTTGAATAACTCATTGAGTCATGTCCATCTAGCATTTGTGCTTCAGAACTTGAACTACTATCTTTTACGATTTGTGCAACCAACTGCTAATTGTGCCCTTCCAAAAATGCTTCATGAAGGTAGAAATCATTCTAAAGAGCCTCTTGACACAAGAATCTATTTTTTTTGGTAGTAGCTTCCACTTGCTTCATTCTAGCACCATGGGTTATTGACGAGATCCTCCATGCACTGTATCTGCATGGCTTAGTGCTTAGTTGTGTTGAAGAAGGATTGGTGATCTCTCTATGTCACTTCTAAATCCTTTAGTAAAGTGATTGTCTGGAAAATCATATTACGAAGTTTGTTATCTCTATCAAATAATTGAGCCTTTACTTGCTCAAGATCTTCATCCATTTGTTGTGCAGTAATGATAAGAATAGTGCAAGTTTGCTCCAACAGATCACACTTTGCAATTTGTTCTTCTGGAAATCAACTTACTTTATCCGAGGCCTCTTGTTTTTTGGCCAAGTCCTTCCGTAGAGCCTCCATTTTCACTTTCTTTATCTGTAATCTTCTACTAGAATCATAAATCCTCAGCCTAATATCTCATAATCTCACCCTACAAGTGTGAGAGATCATCCTTTGCCATGTCCAACTTCTCTTTTAAATCCTTCTGAACTTTTGTTTTCTTATACTCAAGGTGTTGTATCTGATCTGTAGCTTGTATGAGATACTTCCCGACCTTTGCCAACTCTTTCGATGTGAAGTGAGGTTTGATACCCCACTAGATAAAAGATCTTGTGGGGATTTCTAGGACTTTATGTTTGAATACTATGAGATCTTCATAGGAGTGTTGATCAAAGGTGATGTTATGAGGAGAATAAGTCGGTGAATTTGGTAGAGTTATCTTTGCAATTGCTTCATGAATGGGGTCAGCCTTCAGGGATTCAATAGGGCCAAAAGGGATAGTGGGAATGGCTAAGAGAACGGGTTGATCTCGAGGCTGCTCATCCTCCTTAGTAGTATTGAAAGCAGTCATCACCTCAATGCGATCGAGAAGAGCATGGGGAATAGATGTAATTATGAAGGTAATGGAAGGAATTTCAACCAAAATGGTTGCCTCATCAATATCCATGGGTGTTAGAATCTTCAGACTAGCAGGGACCAGAGAGATGGGTGCCAAGGCCATTACAATGGAGGAGAGGACTTCGATGGCCATAGTTTCTCGAGAAGTGATCATAATTTCGGCGTCCTCCATCTCTGAAGAAGAGCTGTGACTAATAGCGAAAGCATCATTTAGGTGGTGAAATTTTGATCGAGGAAAAAAAGCATGATTGATTCATCATTATCATCCACGATTGGAGAAGGTGCACGAGGGTGGTGGAGGAAGGGCAAGGGCTTCCGACACGGCTGCTAGAGGATCAAGCAAAAGAAAAGAGATTATGTGGAAAAGGCAAGTATGAGGAACTTCAACCTCACCTAGCTATTTTATGACCGTTTGACACTAACTTGTGAATGTTTCGGGAGTAAAATGCAGCCCAATCGGTAGTTTTGGAGGCTACCAAATGAGCCATGGAGTACATAGGTCAAGAATTGCCATAAAATTCTTTCGAGAGGTTGAGGCTAACCACTAGAAACTATAAGGTGGCACACTCCGATGGCAATCTGCACATTATGGCATATTTGTTGGAGGAGTGGTGGTGGAAAGGGGCATTCATGGTGGTGAGGGGGAGATTAGTGGTTTCAGTGTGACCCTTTTTGGAAAGGCAAAGCCTATAGGTGACGTTGTCTATGGTAAGCATGGTGGTAAGCTAGTGTGCTACGACAGGCCAAGTGGATGAGAAGGTGGGGCAATTGGCTATAGTGTGGACTATTGTATTGGTATAGGGTTGAGGGGAAATAGAATGCCATGGCAACTGGGCATACTTCAGGAGCCTACGTACTTAAAAGTACTCAAGAAGCTCTGGTCCGTGGAGTCCTCAAAACCATCCAAGTGAGGCAAGGTTTCCATTACAGTGTAAGCAAGTAGACAACGAGCAATGGCATGCTAAGGGATACACGCACAAGGTTTGGAGAGCACCATAAAAGTGAGGATAAAAAATAAGTGGATAGATATAGGCGGATAGCCGTAGTGACCATGGAAGCATGCAGGAACAATAGGGGTGAATGATATTGAAACATTAAGTGCTGCTAGCAACAACATATCATAATATGAACCATTACACTTGCCAATTATGGAATGGGTTGGAAAGGTAGAAAGTGGAGGGCAAGCATGGTAAGTAGCCACCAAAAAGTGGTTAGTGATCAGTGTGGACATGAAACAGTCATAATTCAGGTCCATTGATGGGACTGCATAAAGACTCTTTTGTGAGAATCTCCAACCAAAAAGTAGCCGTGCTGAAATGCGATAAGGGCCAAACCAATGAAACTTAAATTTTTTGACCATATGATTAGCCTTAGAATTATAAACGAGAACTAATTGACCCACCATAAAGACAAGGGGTTTCAAGAATCTGTCATGGGTATGAGTGTGCTAGATTTGTAAATCTTGCATCAAGAGGAAACTTCCAAACCGATCCAAAGTGTGAATGACATCCAGGTGATTGTACATCGAATGTTCACGAAGGTTGAGAATTTAAAGGCTCCTAGAACTTGAGTGTTCCTATCATGCCTCTAATCAATCAACACCACTAATCACACTTAGCCTATGCTAAAAATTGATTGATGGGGCTAAGAGATCTTCCAACCTCAAGTCACTTCTCCTTGTTTGCACTAGTATGCCCAGAATGCACATTCCCAAGCTTGCCACACCCTTGCTCTAGATTCCCTTCGATATTCTCAATGCACCTACAAAAGTCCCATAGTTAAATCAAGAGTTAATTTTAATTCCATTAATATACCACTTTCATTCATGTATTTCAAAGACCAAAATTTCCCTTTGTCTTTATGAAAGACTTCCTTAGAGATCCCTTAGCTTCCTCACCCCTTTATAACATCAACTTCAAATTACTATATCTAAAACTCAACATACTTTCCAACAAACTAAAAATCATTAAAAATGGATTTTGTATGAAAAACTTATGTCAGTTCAGGGTTCTAGGGATCAAAACAGGCAAATATGCAAATAGGAATTGTCAAAATATTTTCTTGGGGCCTCATAATGCTCCAATTACTTGAAATTTTTAACTAGAATTGTCTCCAAAATCAAAAAAATAAAAACCCTAAATTTTGTTGATTTAGTGGGACCGTTGCGATGGCATGAGCCTATCATGATGATCTAGGGTTGTCACCATGGTATGGGGTTGTCACGATGGACTTGAGTCATCATGATGGTCAATGTGAGTCGTCGCGATGGTGTGCTATGATTGTGATGCGATGGTCAAAGAACTATGGTTTGAAGGCATCACAATGTTATGTACCAATCGCAATGGCATGGGCAGGGTGGTCATCGCGATGGTCTAGCACATCATCATGATTGCTTGGGCCAATCGCGATGGCATGGGTTCTTGTATGGACTGATGAATCATCACGATGGCTTGAGCCAATTGCAATGGCGTGGGGTCTCATCATGATGGCATGAGCCCATCACAATGGTCAAGTGAACCTCGTGATGGCGTGAGCCCATCGCGATGGTCAAGTGAATCGTCGCGATCGCATGATCACGTCACGATAGTCAAGTGAATCATCATGATGGTGTGAGCCTGTCACGATGATCTCCAAAACTATGAATTTTGCAAAATCACCTATGGATCCTTGGAGGCAGTAGCATGTTTTGTATGCTGGTATAGACAAATTCTGAAAAATTCAAACTTGGCAAACCATCACGATGGTCTAAGATTTCGGTCCGGATGATGAAAAATACAAAAAATTTACCTGTTTTGTTGCCTCTACACAATGTTGAATGTTGTTCCTACCAAAAAAACTCTCAAACACACCAAATCAACCTCTCTCGCACTCACAAATAAAATGAGGGGATGGATATGGAAGGTGGAGGTATGACCAAAATGGTGAAGATGATGATGCAAGAAGATGGAGATTATAGATGATGGAGATGATGATGATGGTGCAGAAAGTAAAGAGAATAGAAAAATTACCTACTTACCTATGATTCCAATGTCGCATCTCTATGTCTTACCATCACACTCTCATCCTCAAAGCTTGATTCCCGATAGCAGTGCCAAATTTGGTGTTGCTCTAGCACAATCGCAAGTACCAATGTGAGGAGATCCACCTCATAATTGTCAATTCGAGAAGACGTTAGGAAGGTATGAAGACCATGATCAAGTGAGAGTACGTGTGTGAGTGAGAAGCACACAAGCATGCACACACATACACAGACATGCACACATGGCAAGAAAAAGAGTGGAACAATGGAATCACCTATTAGCAAGCTCAAAAAAAGCATACAACACTCAACAATCTGTTCGCTCTCCAACTAGCTAATCCCAAAAATGAGCTCTCTAGCTCTTTGTCTAGTTTTCCACTAGCTTTTGGCCATGTCCAAACCTAGTGTCTGGCCTAGTTAAAAATTAGGTTACAAGACTTATTTGAGAGTTCAAACACAATAAAAAAATTATGAAAATTGATATGTAGGTACTTCTAATACTCCTCAAGCTGCATGACTCATTGCCTTGTACAAAATGTAGTTGCAAAAATGTGAAATGATATTTAGAATGGTTTTAGTGATCAAAATCATTGTTTTTATAGGGGTTTCTTCTAAAAATTTGACATATACTTCTTGAAGCTCCCTGTATGCTCCCTCTTCTTGTGTATCCACATCTTTGATGCATTCTCGCACCTTGTGCTTGACCTTGAGTGCCAACAATCATCTATGAAAGCGACAAGGTAAAGAGAACCACCTAATGGCCTTGTGGGCATAAGACCACACACATCTATATGAACGAGATCTAAAGGCTAAATTGAAGATTCAATGTGCATCTTATGCACATTCTTAGTTTGCTTTCCATATTGACAATGCTCACAAAATGAAAAATCAAAGAAAGATAACATAGATAAGTAGCCAGAATAAGAAAGATTTTCCATTCCACTATGTGATATATGACCCAAATGGTCATGCCAAATACAAGCCATAGGTTGTTCACTAATACCTAACAAGTGTTCTTTCTGTGATATAAATAAAGGATAAAGTGAGCCAACTTTCCTTCCTTTTATGATAACAATATTGCCCTTTGATATGTGAAAGGACTGAGCATAGAAGACCACCTTGTAACCAAGGTCATCAAGTTGAACAACTCACATTAAACTATGTTAATAGTCACCAAGTCTCACGATACCAAGCGACTTTTCTGCATAATTGAGAACCCTTCTCTATGTGGTGTCACATGGAAAGAAGCACTAGAATCTAGCAGCCACATTCGGGAAAGAGAATCAGCCATAAGAGCCTCTGTTGGCACAGTGCTATCAAGTATCAACACATCCGCATCATCAAAAATAGCAGTAATTTCTTCAACCTTCATAGTCAAAGTAGATGGTGCAGGTAGTTGTTTAACATGCCTATCAACATTTTGTCCTTTAGCTTTAGCATTATTTAATGCATAACTATTGAGCCCATAAAAGTCAGAATGGACAAAGTCAACTACAGACAAAGTCAATCATAGTCAAAGTCAAAAGGTCAAAGTCAAACTGTTCAAAGTTGACAAGGTCAAGATCAAAGTCAACATAGAAAAAGTCAAAGTGTTTGAAGTGTAGAGGTAGTGCACAATTAATTCTCCACAAAGGGTAAAATTACAGAAAGTTGGTTGCAGGTTGCAGACGTATTTTTGTAATTTTACTAAGGTTCAAAAGTGTTTTCAAAGTGTTTTGGAAGGTTCAGGTGAACCCTCTCTTAGGTGCACAAATGAAGAATTAAAAGTCAAAATGTGAAGGTATGTGAAGCGGCACCACACGCAAAAGTGAAAGTATGGACCCCCAATTAAAATTTTTGTTTTAGTCTAAACTCACTACATGCCAAAAGAGGGATTCGTTGGCTGCCCACTTTTTGACACAATCTTAGGGCATCAAAGTGAACACCAAGATACTCTTGTAGTTAGGAGTGTACGTGAATCGATACTCAAATCAAGGCAAGGAATATTCTTGGACTAAGCAATACTAAGCAAAGAGAGCATAGTCTAAGCTAGGCAAGAGAGAGAAGTGCAAGTGAAGTGCAAGGTGTGCATAAAGAGTGACTGAGGAGTTCTGCAGAGAAGGGCTAAGTTAGTTCCCAAGGATCCCAAGGTGCCATTGAAGTTGTGCATGTGCCGACAGAAGGTGTCCATTCCTCCCCTTATTGGAAGCTTGGTGCAAGGTGTGCACAAGTGCCGGCTTGGAGAAGGTGGAGATCTGGTGCAGAGAAGGCCGGTAGCAACAAGACCCTTGGGTATTTGGTATTTTTTGATTGAGAACTCTCTGGGATTTTGCACACAAGCTTTGGATTGTATTGTGCACCACCATTGTATTTGTCTTCTTATAATCAATCAACAGAGGTTTCCAGTGTGTATCTTTCTTCTTGTCTTTCCCTTTTCTCCTACAAACACTCAAATCCCTTCTTGTCCAAGAATCCCCGAACAAAATTTGGCACGCACGGTGGGACTCCAAGGAGATTTGAGCATAGGAGAAGCCAAGTGCAAAGGGTAGAAAAGTTCAAATGCCAACAGTACTACTTCATTGGACTAAGAGGTAAATATTCTTATCAATTATCTCATACTAAGAGGGCTATGAACAGCTCATGACCACAACCTGGTCCCAAACATTGAGGGTCACCTGCAAAGCTACAAGAAGGAAGGTTGTTAGAAGATCCTCCAGTCCACTTTCATTAACCTCATCAGTAAAAAGCATGGCAGGTCAGGTAGACTTGGAAACCCTACTATCAAGATTAAATATAAAATTTCCTTCTTTCAAAGGCTTAGCTCAAGAAGATCCGGACAAGCATATTAGAAGGTTTTTAGCACTATGCAAAACTAGAGGCTTGATGGGAAGAGAGGATGCCTTTTTTATACTCTTCCCTGCCACATTAGAAGGATTAGCAGATAAATGGTTCAGACAGTTTGTTGAGAACCATTTCACCACTTGCGACTTAATGAAAGATGCATTCAAAAATCAATTCCAGCATGGAAATACTACAGAGATCATCATAGAGGAATTAGAAAACTTGAGACTGGCTCCAGGTGAGAAATTTCCAGAGTTTGTAACTAGGGCCAAGGCACTAATGGCTAAGTTCTCAGATCCTCCACATGATTTTTTTGTTAAGAAATGTTTATCTAAGCCACTTCTAGTGACCACCCAATGTAAAATCAAGGAATTAGTGTTGCCCAGAGCCTCCATAGAGGAGTTCATCAACACAGCTACACGACTGAAGCAAGTAAGGCAACAATATGGAGCAATTTCTTCTCAACTACCCTATTCTACAGAAATGGAGGATCCAGTAATCCAGCTAAGGAAAGAGCTAGAGGCCTTAAAAAGGAATAAGCCCCACAAAGAGGAGGAGAATGTTGTTACTCAGTTGAGGAGGGATATTGAGGCATTGAAGCTCCAAAAGGAGGAGGAAGCCCAAGCAGAGGATTGGCTCAGTTGCAACAGGAGTTGCAGGAACTCAAAGGGGGTGGCATCAAGAGTGGACTTTGGTGTACCATGTGCAGCAAGCAAGGTCATATAGTAAGTGAATGTCCTCTGTTAAGTGTAACTTGCCAACTATGCAGGAAAGCTGGTCATGAGGCCCAAGAATGCCAATCAAGAGGAATGCCTGCAACAACATATTGGACACACGGAGGACCCCTACCACCAACAAATGTGATGGCGGTTGCACCCAATCAAGGTAACAATTATAACCCTAGACAGAGGAATAACTTTCGAAATGGGCCTAAGAGGCCAATTATTTATTTCAGATGTGGAGAATGTGGGCACTACCAAAGTAGGTGCACTCTACCAGAAAATGCCCCTCCTTGCAGGAACTGCCCAAAGGCCAGAGACCACTATACTAATTGTTGTCCTAAGAACCAAGCGTCTTCATTTGGGCCCCACATTCAAATGATTTTTGTGCACAAAGAAGAAATATTAGATCAAGTCAATGGGCCATCACCATCTACTAAGGTGGTGCAGTTAGAAGAAATTGACTCTTTTGCAATGTAGACAAGAAACAAGGGGAAGGCCCAAGTAGAAATAGGTCAAGAATCAAGGATTAATGGATTGAATAAAGTCAAAGAGACATCTGAAGACAAAGTCACCACATGTGCAGATACAAGGCAAAAAGGAGATCTCATATGTACGAGTGATGCCATTGGGCATGCATTCAACAGGGCTCATGAGGAGTTTGATAAGTCAATTGGAGCCCATGCTCTTAAGGAATCAGAAGCTTCAAAACTACTCAAGTCCATGAAAAATGAGGTTAGTATTTTTTATTTAATAAAGATGGATGGGAAATTCAGGTCAAAACTCTTGCAGATAATTGATGAGGCTTCCACTACAAGTTTAGTGGCAAAAACTGTTGTTGTACATAAAGGTAAGATTGTAGGGGAAGCACCCCTTACAGATTATGAGAGCCCTCGGCTAACACTATCTATCAAAGGTCATGAGTTTCAAGGAGTTATTGTGCATGGTGGTTCTGGCATTAACTTGATGCCTGAACATACAATGGAAAAGATTGGACTACACCCTTCAAGACCTGCAAATTTCATTGTTACTTTGGCAGATCAAAGCAAAGTAAGACCACTGGGAGTGATCCCAAAAGTTCCACTAGAAGTACAAGGTAATCTCTACATTCTAGATTGTGTGGTATTAAGACTGCCCCAGGTTGAAGGAGGATTTCCCCTCTTAATTGGAAGACCATGGCTGAGGCATGCAAGTGTAATCCATGACTGGGGTAAAGACACTATGTGGGTACAAAAGAAAGGGCAAACATTGACACAGATACATTTAGAGGAGGGCCCAGATCATCAAGGGAACGCCAGCATGATGCAATCAGTTGGCATTTGCATGGAACCAGAAACGGAGGACCAACCCCAAATAGAGTTCGAGGAAGAAGAAGATATTTTGAATTGGCTCCAAACAGGCAGCTCTTCTTCTTGTTTTGGAGTTTTTCTGAATAATTTTTACACAGATGAATATTATAATCAAAATGAGGATAAAGTTCAGGTTGATGGATTGGGAGAACCCATCGCAGACCACAGAAGGGGGAGGAAGACACCCCTCAAATACAGCTTGGAGGAGGGTGCAACAACCACAGAGAAGGAAGTTACTAAAGTTAAATACAAGGTAAAACATACTAGTGAAGAATGTTCTTTACCAATTCAAGAAATCCCTGCAAGATGGATGCAGGACAAAGAAGAATATATTGAAATCTAGAACAGTTATGCTTATGCAACAATGCATGAAAAGCTATTGGAAGAAAACAGGGTTGGAGATGAGCAAGAAGATACCATGGTAGAGAGAAACCCTGTCAAAGAAATACAATTAGGCACTCAGGAAAATAATCGTCCAGTTTTGGTGACCACTTGGTTATGGAGCCATCCAGAGCTCCTTGAAAAGGTAAAATCTTTCTTGACCCACTATGCAGATGTTTTTTCTTGGCATTATAAAGACCTAGAAGGAGTGCCTGCCAACTATGGAGAGCACAGAATCCCTCTAATTGATGGAGCCAAACCAATAAGAGGAAAAAGTTATAGACTTAACCGAAAATATGTTGAAGCTGTTTATGTGGAAATATAGAAGATGGAGGATGCACGAATCATCATTCCTGTGGAACACTCAGAATGGCTTTCACCTATGGTTATAGTACCAAAGAAGAACACCAACAAAATCAGGATTTGTGTTGACTTTAGAGCACTCAACAAGGTGACCATTCCAGATGGATTCCCCATGCCATTTGTAGAGCAGGTCATTGAAGAAGTGGTTGGGCATGCATTATATAGCTTTATGGATGGCTTTAGTGGCTATAATCAAATATCCATACACCTAGAGGATCATGAAAAGATGGCTTTTATCACACCTTGGGAAACATATGTGTATGTAACAATTCCATTTGGACTCAGAAATGCTCCAGCAACCTTTAACAAAACTGTCAATCTCATTTTTGGACCCTTATTACTGGAAACACTTAGAATTTTCATGGATGACTTTTCTTCATTTTCAGGATCTCACAAAGAGACCCCTTTAGATTGCTTGGACCATCACTTGAGACAGCTGCAGAATGTTTTTTAAAGATGCAAGCACACTAAACTAAAGTTAAACCCAAACAAATATCATTTCCTTGTGACAGAAGGAACTCTCTTAGGACATGTGATATCTGCTAAAGGTATGGCTCCAGATCTTGATAAAATCATTTCTATACTAAAATTACCTAAACCCAAATCTTCTAAAGAGATTCAAAGCTTCTTGGGGCATACTGGGTACCACAGAAGATTTATAAAAATGTATGCAGAGATAGACAGACCACTGGCTAAACTTACAGGTAAAGAAGTACCCTTTAAATGGGAAGAAGAAGAAGAGAATGCTTATCAGACATTAAGGTCCAAATTGGTGGTTGCACCAATTCTTCTAACCCCAGATTGGTCAAATAATTTTCATGTGCATATAGATGCCAGTGCATATGCAGTGGGTGCAGTCTTGGCTCAACATAATGAAGAATTCAAACTTGACAGACCTATTCAGTATGCTGGTCGAATTTTGACTAATGCTGAAAAAAAATTATATCACAACAGAAAGGGAAGCTCTAGCAATGGTTTTCGTCGTACAAAAATTTCTTCATTATTTACTAGGCGTGAAGTTTGTTATCATCACTGGTCATCAACCACTCAGGTATTTATTGAACAAGCCACAAGCAACTCGGAGGATATGGAGGTGGCTACTTTTATTCCAGGAGCTTCATTTTTCTGTAGTCCATACACCAGGTAAAGAAAATATCATAGCTGACCACCTATCTAGGATCAACATGATGGATCAAGCAATTGGAGTCAATGATGATTTTCCAGATGCCAATCTAGTCCAGGAAGAATAGGTCTATTATGCATGTTGCAGATCAAGCTTTCTTGGCTAGTTAGAAGGGCAAAGAAAAATGAAGCTCTTCTGCTAGTAAGCAAAACTCTACTAATTATGCACAATCGAAGAAGGAAGACAAAGATGAGAGGAAATTAAAAAAATAGAATTGTTTTGCAGATACTATAAAGCAAATGATCATGTCATTAAGAGCTTTCCAAAACTAGCTACTAAAGAGGCAAAGAAGAAAGAGGCTAGAATGGTTGTTGGAGAGGCCTCTACACTGAAAATAGAGTCTGCTAATCTTGTGCAAGATGAATGGGTGTTTACTACTGTTTGCAGTTTTGATCCATCTTCTCATGAGAAGTACATGTCTGCAATAGACTAAGATGTTTGGTACTTTGATAGTGGGGCAACCAAACATATTAGCTCACAGCACAGTTTCTTCTCTTCACCCGAGCCTGTCCCTACAGAGAATACTGTTACATGCACCAACAACTCCTCTTATCCTAATATGGGAGTTGGTAGGATCATTCTCACTACTGTTGATCGTAGTTCTTTTACATTGTGAGATGCTTTATTTGTGCAGGGGATCAACAAGAATCTGTTATCAGTTTCGGCCTTAGCCAATATTATTTTGGTTGTGAAATTTGTTGATGATAAATGTATAGTTCATGATCTCTCAAATGGCGATGTGATTATTGCTTTGGGCATTTTATCTTGTGGGCTGTAAAAGCTCATAGATTATGAAAAATCTATGAATGATTCAGCATGTGCAGTACACGATTCTCAGGCTATGTCAGATGCAAAGCTTTGCATGCACGCTTTGGTCATCTAAATTCTGCTAGTTTGCTACACCTGCAAAAATCTAAAATGGTGTCCTTTTTGCCCAAACCTGAGGCACCCAATAAGCATGTTTGTGAAGGCTGTATTTTGTGCAAAATGCAGCTTTCATCCTTCCCAAAAGATGGTTCAGTTTGGGCTACTCAAAAATTGTAGCTTGTACATAGTGATGTCTGTGGTCCTATGCAGATGCCTTCTTTTGGAAACTATCTTTACTTTGTGACTTTCATTGATAATTTTTCCATGCATACATGGGTATATCCACTCAAAGCAAAGTCCGACATGTTCATGTGCTTCAAATTCTTTTTGGTTTTGATTGAAAATCTATCAACATGTAAAATGGGCACCCTCTATTCTGATCGAGTGGGGGAGTATATGTCTTCTAATTTTAATGCATTTTTGGTTGAATGTGGGATAACACATCGGTGTAAAATCCCATATACACCTCAATAGAATCAAGTTGCTAAACCAAAGAACACGTCACTCAGGGAGATGGTGAGGTGTATGGTCAAGAGTCAGTCAGGCTTTACCACATAGTTTCTGGCTTGAGGATGTCATGTATGCAGCATATGTAATTAATAAGATTCCCACTAAAGCACTACATTCTATCACTCCATCTGAGGCTTGGCATGGTCGCAAGCCATCTATTGCTCATCTGCATGTTTTTGGTTGTCTAGCATATGCATTAGTGCATGAATGTATGGTCAAGAGTCAGTCAGGCTTTACCACATAGTTTCTGGCTTGAGGATGTCATGTGTGCAGCATATGTAATTAATAAGAGTCCCACTAAAGCACTGCATTCTATCACTCCATCTGAGGCTTGGCATGGTCGCAAGCCATCTGTTGCTCATCTGCATGTTTTTGGTTGTCTAGCATATGCATTAGTGCATGAACAACATTGCAGGAAATTGGATGATACAGCAGTAAAATGTACTTTTGTTGGGTACAGTTTTGAAAGCAAAGGTTATCGTCAATATCATCCACAAACTAAATGCATTTTGATTAGTCATTATACATATGTTAGCTCCAAAGACATGTATGAGACTTTGTTGCCTCTTTTTATAGGCGGATACTCTAGTGTTGGTCCTAATGAGGCAACTTCTCAGCCATTGCAGGTTTCATGTGATAATGCAAATCATTCCATTTTTTATGCAGATTTGCATGATGCACTTCTTGATGAGAGAGTTGATATTGAGGAGGCAAAAACTATGCCAGAATGGCTAGTGCCAACTTTGACAGCAAATTAGATGCACCTCTATCTTACCATACTCGTTCAAGCTCTCATAGCACGTTTTTCGCATCAAATTGCTATGTTATGGCTGCATCTAGTCTCTGGATGAGATTGAACCTGTTTCATTTGATGAAGCACAAAATTTTGAACATTGCATGTCTGCAATGCAATCTGAATATGACGCTATCATGAAAAATGGTACGTGGCCTTTATGTGACTTGCCTACTAGCAAGAAGGCCATTGGCACTAAGTGGGTATACAAGTTGAAGCAAAAACTTGATGGAACAATTGACAGGTATAAGGCTAGGCTTGTTCCAAAGGGTTATACACAAAAAAGAGGCATTGATTTTGATGAAACCTTTACACCTACTTACATAATGACTATTGTTCATAGCATTTAAGCACTTGCATCTCATCATGGTTGGAATGTACATCAATTGGACATTAAAACAACATTTGTGAATAGTGATTTGCATGAAGAAGTGTATGTTTTTCAGCCATGCAGAAAGGGCATGAAAACTAGGTATGCAGATTAAACAAGGCATTATATGGTTTAAAGCAAGAACCATGTCCTTGGTATGAAAAGATACATGCCTATCTGATTGCACATAGTTTTGAGAACAATCCAACTGAAAGCACCTTATATGTTAAACATGTTAATGATGTGCTTCTGATCATTGTTGTGTATGTTGATGTTATGCTGATCATTGGTCCTCATGAGAATCATATTGCTGATTTCAAGGCTGATTTGCATGCCTCATTTGAGATGTCTAATTTGGGGCATTTGCATCATTATTTGGGCATTCAGTTTATGCACGTTGCTGGTGGAATGGATTTGTGTCAAAAAAAATATATTGACACATTATTGGAGCATTTTGGCCTTGAAGACGGTAAGCCTATTGCCACTCCTATGGAGACAGGTTTACGATTGAGTCTTCATGATGTTGGAGATGCATTTGATGTTGTTCTCTATCAGCAGGCTATTGGATGCTTCATTTATTTATGCATTACTCAGCTAGATATTTACTTTGTTGTCTCACAGATGAGGAGGTTTATGCATTGCCGAGGTGTCAAGCATTGGTAGGCGATTAAGCGCACCTTTTGCTACTTGAGTGGTACGTGACTACTTTGATTGTTTTATCCCAAGGGGGGATCCCTACCACTAGATTTGCATGCTTTTTCTTACTCTGACTAGGTTGGTTGTTATAACACTTGTGTGTCCACTAGTGGCTTTTGCTTCATGCTTAGTAGTTCATGTATATCTTGGTTGAGCAAGAAGCAACCTACTGTGCCCACTTCTAGTTGTGAGGTTGAGTATAGGGAATTTTTTATAGCGACTTTTGAGTGTGTGTCGCTTAGACATCTTATGGCTGATTTGGGTGTTGGTCAATCTTCTTCCACCACCATCTTCACTGACACTCAGAGCGCATTGGTTGTTGTGAGGAACCTTGTGTTGCATGCTCGCACTAAGCACATTGAGGTGCATTATCATTGTGTCAAGGAGAGGTTCTCTACTAGGAAGATCAGCTTGGCATATGTGCCCATGTAGGAGAACATTGCATACCTTTCCACGAAGGCTCTGCCTAAGAAGAAGTTTGAAGGTTTCCGCAAAGCTTTGGGCTTACTTCCTTTTGTGGATAGATTCCACATAGCTTGGAACTTCCTTATACATGAGTGCCAACTCCTTGTTCACTGCATCACTCCCAGGGGGGATTTATTGATATATTTAGGTAGCGATGTGTGTGAACACACTAGGATCGTCGGGGCACTTTTTTCCCTCTTTAGGAGGTTTTTATCCCTGGCTTGTATATACGCCTATAGCCCTAACGGGTCACTTATCTTTGTACACTCTAGTGGTAATACATTCAGTATTGTGTGTTGTGCTTCAAGCTTCTTGTTCTTCCTTGTGTTGTTCACATGCTTCCGCAAACGTCTAACTCCAACAAAGATGACTACCTTGCAAATGCTGCTTGAATTCATTGCAATGGAGGACTTAGAGCTAGTTTAAATTGATGTGAAAACCGGTTTCTTGCATGGAGATCTTACAGACAAGATCTATATATAACAACCAAAAGGTTGTCTAGTTGTTGGAAAAGAAATTCGAGTTTGTAAGCCCAAGAAGAGCTTATATCAACTTAAACAATCCCCTAGACAATGGTACAAAAATTTTGATGCTTTTATGAAGTCTCAAGGTTATTCTCAAAGCAATGACGATCATTATCTCTACACAAAGAGATGCTCATATGGCAACTTGATAAGCTCGATACTTTATGTCAATGATATGCTGATTCTGGGAAGTCCTCTTATGACTTGTCAAGAAGAAGTTGAGTAAGACATTTGACATGAACAATTTTGGGGATGCCAAACATTTTATTGGCATGTGCATTACTCATGATAGTAGTAGAATATGCATATACTTGTCTCAAAGTGAGTATGTATCCAAAGTACTTCACAGGTTCAATATGCAGGCTGAATGGCATTGAGTACACCTTTACCCACATATGTGAAACTAAGCAAGGATGATTGCCCCAAATCAGATGATTAAAAGGAATTCATTACCAAAATTCCTTATCAGTCTGCTACTGGAAGACTTATGTATGCTATGGTAGCTACGAGATTAGACATTGCATTTGAAGTGGGAATTGTGAAGAGATATATGTCTAATCCTCGGAAGAAGCATTAGGAAGTGGTCAAGATGATTTTGAGATGTCATAGTGTCACTAAGGATAAGTTTCTATGCTTGGGTAGAGGGAAAGCATCCATTATTGGTTATACAGATTCTGATTATGTTGGTTGTGTAGACAATCGTAAGTCTACATCAAGGTAGATTTTTCATTCTGCTAGAGGTGATACCTCTTGGAGATCTCGTCATCAATGTACAGCTATTTCCAATATAGAAGCAGAGTATGATGTAGCAAGTGAGGCATGTAAGGAAGCATTGTGGCTTTCCCATGTTGCTTGTGATATAAGTCTACCTTAGCATCTACCTTGTGTGCTCAGTGATAGTCAAAGTGTCATTGCATTCGCTTAGAATCTGGTTCATCACGCAAAGACCAAGCACATTGAGGTCCGGTTTCACTTCATTAGAGAGTGTTTAGCCATTGAGCGCATTATTCTTGAGAAGATTCATGCTTGAGATAATGATGTAGATGCTTTGACTAAAGCTCTACCACATGATAGCCTTCGACATTGTTGTCGTTTGATGGAGGTTACTTGATCCATGATCTTACATGTTATTTTTATATTGCGTAACATGCCCATCAAGTGGGAGGTATAGTTTGTATACTTAGACTCAGGTATTCTTTATCATTGTTTATTTTTCTCTCGTAGACACTTTGTCCATATTGGCCTTTAGTGGGAGAGTGTTACCAATATTGTCCATGTGAAAAGAAAAATGGCCGTCAAACACTTTGGTATATGTTTTTCAATAAAAGATATAGTGGTTTGGTCAACCACAAACTATAAGCTCGACTGCATTTGTAACACCCAAGAAATGTTTGTTCGTGCTCTATGTACTGTGTTTTCTGTGTATTCTACAAGCTCTATGCGGAGTACTATGTGTGGCATTTGTGTGGCATTTGGAGCTAGATTTTCTGCATCGAGGGTATCGTCGTGCAGCTCTCTCGAGGAGAGTCCATTGAGGTGCATCACTATCAAAATACTTCATAAAACACATATGACTACATGTCTTATGATATCGAAGGTGTCATAGAAGGCTCTAGATTTCTATGGCATATAATGTTCTTGGAATAATTTCATAATAACAATGATCCCTTCTCAACCAAAGTTCATACCTTGAGCAAACACTACTTGCCCTAGAAACACTATTATGGTGTCCATATCAAGGGAGCGCTAGACCCCTCTAACACTATATTAGACATTAGATTACCAAAAAAAAAAAATTAATTGCAAGTTAACCAAATCAAGGGAACATAATATAACAATATATAATTAGCACTACAAGTTTCGCCATAAGATATTGATAGGTATGAATAACTTGACTAGACAAGATACAAGAAATCTCACGAACCAAGACCATATGTATGAAACATAACATCCAAATTACAATCTCTCTCTTGATGGACATGAACAAGATACAAGATAGAAGTATACAGAATCATGTACTATGAGATTACAAGATGACTAAGATCGACACTAGATAAGACTAGAATAAAGAACTAGAAAAAACAAAAACTAGAACTTGAAAGGCACTTACCTATAGACCAAAACTCCTTGAGTTCCTAAGACTCGTTTTTGTAAGATTCAGGATCTCTATGACTAATGCCTCCTTATATAGGTGTTGGAGGGCAATTAGGGTATCAATGATGACATCATTAAGGATGCAAGTGATATCTCTTCTAGAAGCTTTTATGGTCTAGCAAGGGGCCATCGACATGGTCATCCAAGGTCCTTGAAGTATGGGTGTTTGCACATGGAAATCAAGACAAAATACAATATAACATGCATGTCCATGATGTAAGTTAGGATATTTCCATGACCACCTCCTCCTCAAGCATCGACTTGCATGAGAAACAATTATATTCTTTTTCTTTGGGGCTTTATTAGGTTCTTGTGAAATCACAAACCTTAGTTAGTGCTCTCTAAAGGTTTTTTTAAAGCTCTTTCATATAATCAATTAACAAATATTCCAACTTTGGGGAATGCTTGAATTTGAATTCTTCATGGTCTTTAATCTTGATAAATGGTGAAAATTGGCTCTCTCCACTCTCAATGGTGAAGTACGACACAGTCCCAACAAAGATACATGGAAAAATAGGTGGGTTATCATCGTAATTATTAATCGAAGCTTAAATAGATTATTGGATTAATCTCCAATAGGTTTAACTTTGCACACAACCTAGAAATTTGTAGGTTATCTCCAAATAATCATACTTTATCACCAATATGGCAAGACTAATGTTGAATCTGATGTCGGTTTGCATGAAACTTAAAATGATTTTTAAGCTTACGAATATCTTGCTTGATTTCTTGATTAATATCCATCAAGTATTGAGCCTTTTCTCTAGTAGATGGGTTCTTCATATGGTTATCAAGTTGTGTATCCCTCAATTTTTTAGACCATACTTCAAAAATAAGGGGTTTTATTTGATAGCTATGCTATTATTGAAGGCAAACTCTACAATGAGCAAAAGCTCAAGCTAATCATTTTGATGATAGTTGATGGTGAAACAAAGGTATTCATTTAGAAGTTCATTCACTCTTTTTTTTTTGTCGTCAATTTACGAATGATTGGTTGTAGAACCTTTAACTTGGACATGGAGTTTCTAAAGTCTCTTCCAGAAACTATATATAAATCATGGGCCTCAATGACTAACAATATCATAAGATAACCCATGTATCCTAAAGATATATGTACAAAAATTATAGCATTACCTTCTCCTTTGATTGTTCACATCTTTAAGAATCTATCTACTACAATAGAAATGGCGCCATACTTCTATAACTTTGGAAGAGCCATATTAAATCCATGGATAATGAAGAACACGAGTTTTATAATAAGTTACCTTAGATCTAATGCAAATATCATAGGTTTTGATATATTCTTTAACTTTTGCCCACATTTGGGGGCATCAAAAATCTCTTGATATGAGCTCTATTGTCTTCTTCACTCAAAAATGTCTTGTTGCAAGATAATCATGCCTTTGTTGGAGTACTTGGCTTCTAGTTTCCATGGAGGGATATACAATAATTTCTTGTAGCATAGTAACCTATTGTTTTCTCAGAACTCAAACCTCATGACTTTTTCCTTCTTAAATCTTTTGCATGATATTACAAGATAACTCACCTTGTGATAGAGACTCATAAACTAGCTAGATCAAGGCTAAATCTTCTTGGTAGTTAAAGGAAATAGTTTTTAATTAGAGATGTTTAAACTTGAGTGACACACTTTCTTGTTGGTCAAATTATTATTCTCCTCTCTTTAGTTCAAGGTAAGATCTTCTCGACAAGGCATCTGACAAACATGATGATAAAGTAGAACATGGACAATACATGATGGACAATATATGATGACAAAAAGAACCTAGATAAGAATTAACTCCACAAAAATGTCTTCATGGATGATACATGATAACGAAGTAGAACCTTCATGAGAAATTACTCCACATAGAATGTCTTCTATTGAGGATGGGAATGGTCACAAAAAGTATTCTAACTTCTTTTCATATGTGTACACAATAACTTTATGGGCTTCTCCCCTAGATGATGACTCCAAGTATCAAAAGCATCCACAATAGCAAGAAGTTCTTTGCCATTGATCTAATAGTTTATTTCTAGGGGAGAATTTCCTTGAATGAAATATGATTGGATGCATGTATACATCATTCTCATATTGAGATAGAACAACTCCTATGACAAAGTCTAATGCATCTATCTCCAAGTAAAAAGGTTTGCCAAGCTAGGGATAAACTTGGATCAATGTAGTGGTGAATGCAAGTTTAATGGTCTAGAAGTCTTCCTTGGCTTCTTTGATCCATGACACCGTTAGGCTTCTTGTTAGCTTGGTAAGTTATGAAACTAGCTTTGAGAAACTATCTTTGAGTAATCCTTGATAAATATTTTGTAGAAATTGGTAAAACGTAGAAAGCAATGTACATAATGAACACGTGAAGTTCTTTGTCAATCAAGGATAGTCTCAATCTTATGAGAGTCCATGAAGAATCCTTCCTCTGAAATAGTATGCCTTAAGAACTCTACTTCTATGTGGTAGAAACGACATTTCTCTAATTTTGCATATAATCATTTTTCTCTAAGTTTCTCTTGAACCATTTTTATATGATATTCATTCTCTTCTAGTTCTATAAAATCTTTGACCATTGGTAAGAACAAATAGCAATACAATATATTCAAAACAATCACATACCTTTTATGAAATGTTATATATTTTTCTCCTTTCATCTTGACAAGCTTTCAAGCCCCTTGGAGGTTAATCTTTGTAAAAAACTTAGCCTTTCCAATTCGTTCAAGGACCTATGATATGAGTGGCAAGGGACATCTATTTTTCATAGTAATCTTATTCAGATAGAATAAAATACGCAAATATGAAGTCTTCAATCCTTCTTTATAAATAGAATAGGGGCTCCAGCAAGAGACTTTGAGCATCTAACAAACCCCTTGGCTAGGTTCTCATTGATGTTCTTGCATAATCAAGTTCCTCTAGGGATAGTCTATAGAGCGATCTAAAGGACAGTTGAGCTTCCTCTTGAAGTTCCATGGCACCATCTTAGGGTCTATGTTATGGTAGGATATCCACATTTTCATCCTCAACGTCGTCTTAAAAATCTTGCTTTTGTCAGACGGGGGACAACAGCAGTTACTTGTCAACAGTTACCTTGGCAGTGCCCAACTCCACCTGGTTAGCTTTGGTCGGCACAAGGTGGTCCTCCAAGTGGTAGTCCTCTATGAGAGGGAGGCCCTCCTCAGGAGTTGCTCGAGTTCAGGTCCACTTCGTGATGATCTAATCCTCTTAGGAGATGGTCCACTGGTCCAGTCCTCTATGTCCACGTCCTTGTCCACGATATCTTTGCCCTTCGGTTAATTTACAAAATTTGTTTACGTAACTCGAGAGATCTTTTTCAGTGATGGCTTTTTCAAAACCCAAAATATTCTCAACTGATAAAAGATCTTTTGACTTCTTTACGTAACTTAAAAATCTTGAAAAAAAGCTTGTATATACTCTACATTTCCTCTCGATTGTTTTCTAATCTCCTCCAATTCCCCTCCAAATTGACTCAGAAAGTGTTTATGTCGTACATGTGATTCCAGGAAGGTGTCGAAAGAGGTGTTCATGGGTCCTACGAGTAGCAATCAGCTGTGATCGCACATGAATAATAATCCCACAAAAGTGTGTGTGTGTGTGTGTGTGTGTGTGTGTGTGTGTGCGCGCGTGTGCGTGCGCGCACATGCACACATGCAGCTGTGTGAACGCAGGCATGCGCGTGTGGCAGACAAGTGGGAATGGGAGGAAAGAGAAAGAGAGGAATGTGTCACCACCACTGGGGCCACAACATGGACCCGTGAGACAAAATATGCAATCGTAAGTCAACATAGAAAAATAGAAAAATAAGTGTAGAATGGGAGTGACATGTGGAAGACATAATAAGCAGGATCAGGATTTACAAGTGCACAAAGAATTCTAGCTCTATACTGGGCGAGGTATTACTATGAGTTGAACCTCTTGAAGCACATTTCGTAGCCTGATTCTATGGATGTCAGACACATGTCATCCTAAAAATCTGATACCTGGGACATATTGTCATCTGCATGCTCTCTGCTCCTCTGCCTCTGCTAGTGTGAGTCCTGGCTCTCTTGATCATACGGTGTACTTTCAGTCTGGCTATGGAAGAAATAGGTCAGACTAAGCTGACACATACCACCACTCCGTGCAGATCTTGCAAAATGTAATCCCTATCCCTCAATCTCAAGGACAGATCTGCCCAGCCTCCTGGAGCTAGAAGTGGTCTGTAAATGTAACAATGAGAAACAGAGACAGACAGAGAGAGAGAGAGAGAGAGAGAGGTAATGGAGAAGAAAAGTGTAAGCTAGTTTGTCAACACACAAGTAGAACTCTCTAATGATTCATAGAAGGAATACATGAGACACGTTGTTTGGTAGTTGTACAAGGAAAAACAATCACTGCTGCCACTTAAAAGTCCTGTGTTCTCCTTGTTGACTCCTAAGGCAGGAGGTTCCTTCCTATTGGAAGAGAAATGTACTATAAATTACACTGCAAGGACATGAAGCACTAGACAGACTTTTCTGTCTGGCAACTTGAGGAAAACCTTGCATTTGAAACACAGGTTAACTTATCCTAATCTCACTTGGTCAGGACATTTAAATAGGCAGCTTGAAGAAAATAGTGCAGGCCAATTCCTTTACTACTGAATATTCCTCCTGCAACGTACACATTCATAGAGGGACTGTAGAAGTGCACTAAAGCTTTCTGCTTGAGCTTTTGGAATGATTCTTAAAACTTCTGCTATTCTGGTGAAATCAACATGGTGGTGCAACAAGAAAATAGTGCAGGCCAATTCCTTTACTACTGAATATTCCTCCTGCGACATACACATTCATAGAGGGACTGTAGAAGTGCACTAAAGCTTTCAGCTTGAGCTTTTGGAATGATTCTTAAAACTTCTGCTATCCTGGTGAAATCAACATGGTGGTGCAACTCTTCATCCTTTTCCATCGATGGAACTACAGGAGCTTCCAGAACTGTCTTTGGAGGATAAAGAGCCCAATGCATTGCCCATATTGCAAGGGGCCTCATATATGCAAGGGATCTAAACTCACCGCTTGCAGTCCATGCTTCAGGTGTTTGGAACCAATACCTGCAAAAACCCATGTGTTACTGTGCAAGAAATCAACTGAAACTATTACTTAAGAAACAAAAGCAAACAAGTGTGTGTGTGAGAGAGAGAGAGAGAGAGAGAGCATTTTGTGTAACATATGCACATGTGCATGCACACACCCTTTCTCTCACATGCTCTCACTCCTGTATGACCATGTGCACAGAGAAAGAGAGAGAGAGAGAGAGAGAGAGAGAGAGAGAGAGAGAGAGAGAGAGAGAGAGAGAGAGAAGGAAAGAGATATATATATATATAGAGAGATAGAGAGAGAGAGAGAGAGAGAGCTTTGTGTAACATCTATACTCATGCATGCACACACACTTTCTCTAACATGCTCTCACTTGTATGTATGCTCATGCTGCGTGCATGCGTGTGCGGGCATTTCCTGACAGAGATGCAGAGCCATATGAACGCACCTTTACAACTGACACACACAGCTACATGGATCGAGAGGAGACAGCTACAGCCCAGTGATTTTTTCCGGACCACAGGCCCCACCTCAACCTGATTCCCAGCGAGGCGTGACACTACACCAGGCTAAGGTGAGCCGAGCTAGACCATGGCCAGGAGTCACAGGGTTCAGAGGAGTGAGACTACACTATTGCCAGATAAAGGAGATTCCAGCCCAACAGCACCAGGCAACTGCGGAGCGAGTAGCCCAGATGAGAGCAGATCCTATAGCTCTCATATGGGCAGACCTAGCACCGGCTCCACCTAAGTACTACATCCTCCATCCCCCCATTGCCACTAGATGGAACTCGTAGAAGGATGCAATCTCATTTTTGTACTACCCTCAGCATATAAACATTCATATACCCCCAGCGATAGGGCTCCACCCTTAGTATTTCACCACTCATGCTTCATACTAAATTGTACCAGCTTTTTATGATCATGTTTTATCTTGGATGACATCTGCATCAGCTTTTTATGATCATGTTTTATCTTTCAGACTGTCGGATGACATCCGCACAGGTACGCAGGCATAGTTTGTTCACAGCAGCGGGTGGACCAATCGAGGTGGTCGGATCATATGTTTACTTGGGAGTGACATTTACAGCAGCATCAGGGGTCTCCATGTCTCAGGCAGCCCGTGACCGCATCACACGTGGATACGCAGGACTAGCTCTGATGGAGAGACAGTACCACCAGGCATATTTTAAGGAGCCCCGCACATGGGGTGGCTCTTCGACACCTTGGTTACGCCAGCGCTCATGTATGGGGCAGCCATATGGGGGCCGGGATTAGCTACATCAGTATGGACAGCATTGGAGAGGCCACAGATTCTCATGATTGCCAGACTTATCCACAGCAAGCCTTCAGTACCACATGATATCATTAGAGCAGAGCTCACTGCGCCACCGATGCTACTCGAGGCACTATTCCAGACAGTATGCCTATTACACAGACTTCGGAGCATGGATACAGAGCGCATGGCTTATCGTGCTTTCCAGGCATCCCGTGATATGGCATTGGCAGGTGACACCTCCTCGTGGTATAAACAGACACAAGACTGGCTGGCCCACCATTGTTTTGATATAGACAGGCTACCACCACTACAGTACGACTTACATGCACCCACCTATTCTCTCTCCCATCAGGAAAGGAATAGGGTCATTCATCAGGAGATATGGCATACATACATACAGAGGGCATGGGTGTGCCCTAGGGATACATTGCCTCCGAAAATGCTCTATTACCGTGAGCATTTTCTACATATATCGGACGAGGGCCATTATCCACAGAGTCAGAGCCACCTCTTCCCAGCCTTTTCCAGCCCGATATAGCTTTGTGTAGTAAGTACATTTTTCATTTCATTTTCTACACAGGTTACTACACTTGCACATGGTTTTGTCTCATAGGCCAAGTTTGGCCTCAAGTAGACGTTAATATGACTCTCTCTCTCTCTCTCTCTCTCTCTCTCTCTCTCTCTCTCTCTCTCTCTCTCTCTCTCTCTCTCTCTCTCTCTCTCTCTCTCTCTCTCTCTCTCTCTCTCTCTCTCTCTCTCTCTCTCTCTCTCTCTCTCTCTCTCTCTCTCTCTCTCTCTCTCTCTCTCTCTCTCTCTCTCTCTCTCTCTCTCTCTCTCTCGGACCCCGGGAGGCGACGCATCTCATCACCTCATTCACTATCCCACCCACACCGATTGGAGCTGACCACGCATATCTTGCCCTATCCATTCGCGGCTCACCATGCATATCACACCCCGTCACCATACAGCCACATGCCCATACCACCATTCACTTTAGACATGAGCTAGCACATATCTTTAGCTCCCATGTTCGAGAGCGCATCTACTCCCTTGATCCCTCTGCCTCATTGGACACCCTCACCACCCACTTCTCCTCGATCCTCCATACATCCGCTACTCTCAGCTTCCCATACACCACCCACAACACCGCACATTCGATACGGTTGGGGCATACACCCCAGAATAGATGGTACGATGAGGAGTGTAGGCGACTATACCGACATCTCAGAGCATAGAGTATCTTGGGATCCATCACACAGAGGGAGGCACGACAACAGATGCGAGCCCTCACACACCGGAAGCGACGAGCTTTCGAGGAGAGACATGAGGCAGAGTTGTTCGACCTTCTCATGAGTAGGGATTGTGCCACCGCGTGGAGAGCACTACGGGAGCCACGCCCACCCACACCCATAGCAAATCCTCATACTTGGCACACCTACGCCCGGAGGTTATATGACGTCCAAGGACAGCCACCATTGCCGATCCCTCCCACACCGCGTCCTGTGATATCCACCCTCTTCACGGTAGGCATGGTACGACATGCCATCCATAGGCTACAGCATGGCCGTTCAGCAGACCACACGGAGCTACAGGGTGAGCACTTTATATACGCAGAAGATGTAGTTTCCCACCTGATCGCCCATCTCTTCAACCGTGCTTTGGTTGAGGGATTACCTCACTCGTGGACTATGCAAACTATTACGCCTATCCATAAGTCCGGCGATATGATGGATCCAGGGAACTACAGGACTATTATGATAGGCCATATCCTGGCCAAGATCTATGGGGCAGTACTAGAGGCAGAGCTCAGTACACACGCTGAGGCAACTGGGATCAGAGCACCCGGCCAGGCAGGCTTCCGCCGCACTTTCTCCACCATCGACCACATCTTCATGCTTCGTTGCTTGATTGAGAGCGCGAAGGCAAGGAAGCAGAGACTATACTGTTGCTTTGTGGATTTCCGCAAAGCCTTCAACATGGTTCCCCGAGAGAGACTACTACGAAGGCTCCAGGAGTTACAGCTACCATCAAACATGCTATGGGCCATCCATGCTTTGTATGCACGAGTCACAGGCAGGGTACGATGCCCCGGCGGCCTATCAGACAGCCGTGTTAGCACCATTGGTGTGAAACAAGGTTTCCCTCTCTCACCCACTCTCTTCGGTCTCTACATCGACGAGATCACGGAGTATATACAGCGAGAAGGAGGGCTAGGAGGAGACCTCGGAGGTACGCCAATACACATCCTATTATATGCTGATGACATTGTCTTGGTTTCAGAGTCACAGGAGGGGTTGCAGTCACATTTACAGGCACTCGATACCTTTTGGATGGAGAGAGGACTCACAGTGAACCTTGGCAAGACCAAGGTCATGATCTTTCATACCTCCAGGACAGTACGCCATCGCGCCTCTTTCACTGCAGCTCGAGGACAGATAGAGGTAGTGGACTCCTACGTCTACCTAGGTGTCACCTTCTCAGGTAGCACAGGGGTATTCTCCATGGCAGAGGCAACGAGAGATAGATTGACGCAAGGCTATGCGGCACTTGCAGGATTGGAGAGACGTTGCTTTCAGACACATTTTCAGGAGCCCCGGACTAAGGGGTGGCTCTTTGACACTCTGGTGACACCCACATTGATGTATGCGGCAGTAGTTTGGGCACCTGGGATCACGAAGGCGATGTGGACGCAGATTGAGAGGCCCGAGGTCATCATGATCTCACGCTTGCTGCGCAGCAAGCCCTCCGTTCCACATGACATTATACGAGCTGAGCTTGGCACACCACCGGTGCTAGTGGAGGCCCTCTTCCAGTTGGTGACCTTTATTCTGAGAGTCAGAGAGCTCCCCACTAGCCGACTCACCAGGCTTGCATTTGAGAGCTCTAGACATTTGGAAGAGACAGGGCATGAGAGAGTATGGTATGCACAGACTTACCGATGGTTAGCAGACCATGGCATGGGCATTATGGATCTCCCCCCTTTTCAGTATGACCTCTCTTCCCCCCACATTACCCTCTCTCGTTTGGAGAGGAATAGGATCATCCGTCAGGACCTACTACAGATACACGTGAGGGGGACATGGATAGCACCACGGGAGCCTCTTCCCACAAAGAGGCAACACTACAGAGAGCACTTCCTAACTGTGACAGCGGATGGTTTCATTCAGAGACCACGATACATGGATACATATATGGCACCAGCTGAGAGAGTGGCCACTGGGAAGCTAAGAGTATCATCACACCAGCTCGAGATTGAGATTGGGCGAGCCACACATACCCCCAGGGATGAGCGACTATGCAGGATATGTAGAGAGGAGGTGGAGGACGAGGAGCACTACACATGTAGATGCCAGGCATATGAGGACATCAGAGACCGCTACCCGCAGCTCTTCATGGGGCCTAGAGAGATCAGGGCTTTATTGGGGACAGAGGACCAACGCCCTCTAGGTCGTTTCCTAGTAGAGCTCAAGCACCGCCGCGCATCACTCCTCCAGCAACAGATGGAGATACACCTGGACCCCCTCCCTCAGACTCATATTACAGATTTTTTCAGACCCACATCCACTCGAGGCCCAAGCTCGATGCGGGGTGTCACATTACACAGAGCAGAGGAGCTTAGACGACAGCGTCGACGACCGAGACCCCCACTCCGGAGAGTCCGTCCACACCAGAGAGAGATTCAGGCGATTCACGCACGCCATGACATGGAGATACGGAGACGTCAGCAGCGCATCCCTGTCGATCTAGACATTCAGAGCATTTTGAGGATCGCCATGATGCCTTACCCACCGATGCATTATATTCTACACCCACTCCAGGCATTTAGAGGGTTGTGATACCATCAAGCCTCCCATCCCTATGCTAGTGGAGGCCCTCTTCTAGTTGGTGACCTTTGTTCTAAGGGTCAGAGAGCTCCCCACCAGCCGACTCACAAGGCTTGCATTTGAGAGCTCCAGACATTTAGCAGAGACAAGGCATGAGAGAGTATGGTATGCATAGACTTACTGATGGTTAGCAGACCATGGCATGAGCATTACCGATCTTCCCCCCTTTCAGTATGACCTCTCTTCCCCCCACATTACCCTCTCTCGTTCGGAGAGGAATAGGATCATCCGTCAAGATCTACTACAGATACACGTCAGGGAGACATGGATAGCACCACGGGAGCCTCTTCCCACAAAGAGGCAACAGTATAGAGAGCACTTCCTGACTGTGACAGCGGATGGTTTCATTCAAAGACCACGATACATGGATACATACATGGCACCAACTGAGAGAGTGGCCATTGGGCAGCTCAGAGTATCATCACGCCAGCTCGAGATTGAGGTTGGGCGAGCGACACATACCCCGAGGGACGAGAGATTATGCAGGATATGTAGAGAGGAGGTGGAGGACGAGGAGCACTACACATGTAGATGCCACACATATGAGGACATCAGAGACCGCTACCCACAACTCTTAGGGGGGGGGGGGGGGGGCAGAGAGATCAGGGCTTTATTGGAGACAGAGGACTAGCGCCCTCTAGGTCGTTTCCTAGTAGAGCTCAAGCACCGTCGTACATCACTCCTCCAGCAACATATGGAGATACACCTGGCCCCCCTCCCTCAGACTCATATTACAGATTTTCTCAGACCCACATCCACTCGAGGCCCAAGCTCGATGCGGAGTGTCACATTACACAAAGCAGAGGAGCTTAGACGACAACGTCGACGACCGAGACCCCCACTCCGAAGAGTCCGTCCACACCAGAGAGAGATTCAGGCGATTCACACACGCCATGACATGGAGATACGGAGACGTCAGAAGCACACCCCTGTCGATCTAGACATTCAGAGCATTTTGAGGATCGCCATGATGCCTTACCGACCGATGCATTATATTCTACACCCACTCCAGGCATTTAGAGGGTTGTGATACCATCGAGCCTCCCATCCCTATGCATAGTATCACACCCATTGAGCATATAGAGTGCATACCCATAGCACCCCACACCCTTGAGGCCAGTTATTGTCCACTCCTTTTATACCCGTCTTTTGTACTCACGCTTCATTTTCCTTTTGGGATCACAGTGGATTGGATCATACTGATGTATAAAGTCTCTCTCTCTCTCTCTCTCTCTCTCTCTCTCTCTCTCTCTCTCTCTCTCTCTCTCTCTCTCTCTCTCTCTCTCTCTCTCTCTCTCTCTCTCTCTCTCTCTCTCTCTCTCTCTCTCTCTCTCTCTCTCTCTCTCTCTCTCTCTCCCTTTAGCTCACACATCGAGGGGTGACTCTTCAGCAAGCTTGGACCTCTCGAGCTAGGAGACGACCCCGTGCTATAGGATATCGGACCCTCAGACTTCACAGACACTGGATTGCAGACATCAAGACTCGTGACCATTGCGCCATGGAGGAGAGACGATTCCGGATGATGGAAGATCCCGCTGCAACCATCAGGGCGGCCTTGACTCCACCTCCACCCATGTACCACATCTTACACCCGCCCACTAGTACAAGATGGAGCTAGTTATTCGTTCAGATGCATTATCATGCTTGTACTACCCTTTTGCATATAGGCTATAGATATAGCACTCCATTCACCATCCTCCCCCCCCCCTTCCGACTTTCATGGGTATCTCTACATGCATACTATAGAGATCTATATCAGCCTTGCCAGCTTTTTTTTCCAGCACTTTTATCTTTTCCGATTGACAGAAGATACACCCAAGTACATTGATTTGACTCATAGGCAAGCTCGGCCTCCTAATGATGGAGAATGTTAATCTCCAAAAGAACAACTTACTCTTGTGATTAGAGCACCTCTATACCAAGAGTAAGTCAAACACTTCACTAATTTAGAGGATCAATTGCTAACTTATCAGAAATTAACAAATCTGTGAAGAAGATGACACACAGAAAAGTCTGCTGCATTGTTCATTCACATTGACCTATCAAATCTGTAAAGTTTTTGATGAAACTTTGTACGAATCATCTCCTAGAGATTGCGCAACTATTCCAAGTTGAATTACTCCAAAAGATTAAGTATAACTTGAGAAATTGATTTCACAAGTTACCTATGTCAGAAACTGTTACTCAGAACAGTCGACTTTACACCTGTAACTTTTAAGACTTGGTTCTCCTTGAATAGAACCCGTTTTACAAAATGCTTCTAGACATAAGTAGCTTATCTTCCAACTTAAAGATTAAGCCCTCACTCATGCAAAACTTTAAACTGTGCTGGGAGAAATGACCAAAACATTGACTTCGAAATATGCGCCTGTTTTAGGAACCTGTGAATACACTTCACATATGAATGTTCCTTCACTTAATTCACTCAGCCTGATTACAATTGGAAGCTAAAACTTTGCACAGAGGTCAAGCAACTCTCAACTTAGACTTGTACAAAAGCATTCCACAATTGATCTACTGTAGAAGGAAAACACGCAGAAACATCGGGCGCAAAATTTTTCATTTACTCAGAGAAAAATACAACTGAGTGATGAGAGCTAACACACATTCACTTTCCTCTAGCTTATGACTTCTATCTCCCTCATTCTTGACTTCTAACTAATGTCACATAAGCTCTCATACATGTCCCGACTTTTCTCAAGGTATTTATAGATAATTTGTACATAATTCTTACTGAACAAAAGATCTAAGTCATCTATGACTATGCTAATGTACATATGTGTACACTTCTCTTGTCCTCTGATTGTAATCTTCTTCCACACTTTAGGAATTGATTCTTCCTTCATCATTTGATCTTCCAAGCCTTCAATTGGTGATTGGTATGCACCAACAGCTCCCCCTCAATCATCAATTGAGGTTTTCTCTGTCTTCTTTATACTTGCCATGTCTTTGAACCTTTGTAACTTAGGTCCATCCAAACTCTTTGTCATCATATCTGCCACCTGTTCTTTTGTTGGAGTGTACATCACTTCAATCTCTTTATCAAGTACCTTTTCCCTCAAGAAATGATACTGAATCTCTATATGCTTAGTCCTGGCATGGAAAACAGGGTTAGCTGCCAAATACAAAGAACTCATATTGTCTCCAAAAATTATTGGAGTACTATGATCAAACTCAAAACTTTTCATCAATGTCTTCAACCATATGACTTCTTTTGCAGCTTCTACCATTCCCTTATACTCAGCTTCTGTGGATGATAAAGCAACTGTATGTTGCTTCTTTGAACACCAAGACACTAACTTGTCTCCAACATAACATAGATATCCATGAGTAGACCTTCTATCATCTGAGTCACCTGCCCAATCTGCATCACTAAACACTTTGATTCTTGTGTCAGAAGTGAAACCATAATACAAACCTTCACTTAGGGTTCCCTTGATATATCTGAGTACCCTTTGGGCTGCAATCCAATGAGTCTTCTTTGGACAATGCATGAATTGTGACAACACACCTACTGCATATGATAGATCTGGCCTTGTCAAGGTAGCATAGATTAGACTACCTACCAAACTCTGATATTTCTTCATGTCATTGAACTCTTCACCTCCATACCTGCTTAATTTATGATTTACCTCCAATGGTGTAGTTGAGGTCCTGCAATCTTCCATGTTAAACTTGGCTAGAAGATTCTTCAAGTATCTCTCTTGTGAAACATATACTCCATGTTGAGTATACACAATCTGCATTCCTAGAAAATAAGATAAGTTTCCCAAATCACTTATCTTAAACTCCTTCTCTATTTGCTTCTTGAGTTCATTGATTCCTTGAGCATCTGTTCCTGTAACAATAATATCATCAACATAAATGCACATGTAAATATATCCATTTTCACTTGCCTTCACTAGCAAGCTACTATCTGCCTTTGATGCTTGAAACCCACATTCATTCAAGAACTTGACCAATCTGTAATTCCAAGCTCTTGGGGCTTGCTTCAACCCATATAAAGCTCTCTTGAGCTTACACACATAATCTGATCCAATTGATTCCATAAAGCCTTCTGGTTGCTCCATATATACTTCATCTGCAATGTAACCATTAAGAAATGCATTCTTCACATCCAATTGTGATAATTTCCATCCCTTGCAAGTAGCAATAGCAATCAATGTCCTAATTGTAGACATCTTAGCAACAGGACTAAAGGTTTCATCATAATCTATCCCATAAGTTTGGGCATAACCTTTAACCACAAGTCTAGCCTTATATCTAGACACCTTACCATCTGCAAACCTCTTTGTTTTATATACCCACTTGCATCCAATGACTTTCTGATTCTTTGGTCTTGGTACTAATTCCCAAGTTTCATTTTCAAGTAGAGCATCATACTCTTCTTGCATTGCCTTCTCCCAATTCTGTTTACCTTTGGCTTCTTCATAAGTAATTGGATCTTCTTCTGTTTTCACAATGTAGGCATAATCTTTTGTTGTTAGGAAAGATGTATCATAGCTATACCTTATAGGTTCTTTCCTTTCTCTTGTAGATCTCCTGATTTCTGCACTTCTTGAAGTTTCAGCCTCATTTGATTCTGGATCAAATCTTGGCCCTTCTTCTACATGATCCTGCACTCTACATCTAGAGTCAACTTCATCAACAATTTCTTCACAAACTTTTACCTTTGCCTTTCCTTTCCTTTGAATTACTTCAACATCTGTATACTCATTTGGTGATCCTGTATACCACATGTTTTGCTCATCAAATGTCACATCTTTAGTAACAAGAAATTGCTTTGTGGATGGATTCCACAACCTGTAACCCATTTGTCTATCATCATATCCAATAAACACATACTTCTCTGCTTTTGGTTCTAGCTTATGTCTTAATTGTGAAGGAACATAAGCATATGCAATACATCCAAATACTTTACAATGATCAAGACTAGGCTTCTTACCCCACCATGCTTCATAAGGGGTTCCTCCATCCAAAGCTTTGCAAGGCAACCTATTCACAAGGTATGTTGCAGTGTTAATGGCCTCTGCCCATAAGTAATTTGGACAATTCTTTTCCTTCATCATGGCTCTTGCAAACTCTACAAGAGTCCTATTCCTCCTTTCTGCTACTCCATTCTGTTGAGGGGAGTACCTGCAAGTTACTTCTCTTTTGATACCTGCATTCCACAAATAATCATCAAACTCTTTTGAGAAATACTCTCCCCCTCCATCTGATCTTAACCTCTTTAGCTTTTGTCCTGTGATCCTTTCTGCATAAGCATGAAAGTGTTTGAATGTCTTGAAGACTTCTGATTTGTCCTTGATTACATACAAAGTAATCCACCTGGTTGCATCATCAACAAACAACACATAATATCTGGATCCATTTATGCTATAGTCCCTTGAGGGACCCCATACATCTGTATGAACCAATTCAAGCATGTTTGAATACTTGTACCCTGATTTGTTATAAGAACTTTTATGTGCTTTACCTAATTGACAAGCTTCACACTTGTACACCATATGTTGCCCTTCAATGTTTGGCAATCCAAGCACCACCTGATTCTTTGACATCTCCTTTATAGCTCTCTCATTGAAATGACCTAGCCTTTTATGCCATAGGTCTAATTCAGATACCTTTTGACCTCCATAGGTAAACAATGCATGTCCCACATTACCTTGGACTTTGAGAGTGAACAATCTTCCTTCCTTTTTTCCTGCAATTATGGTTCTATATCCCTGATTTGGATCTTGTACATAGACACCATCATTTGTAAATCTTACCTCATATCCTTTCTCCACAATTTGCCCTACACTTATCAGATTTTTAGGAATAGTAGGGACATAAAGTACCTTGCTCAGAAGTGTACTTCCACTCTTTGTCTTCACTGATCCAATGCTCTCCACTTTATGTTTGGTATTGTCACCTGTTTGAACTGTATGTCCATTCATCCTTGCTTCCATATCAGTCATCAAGGATAGATTCCCACTCAGATGATTGCTGCACCCTGAGTCAATATAAAACACTCTTTGATCTTCTCCCATTGATTCATGAGTTGCATTCAGGATAAGAGTCATGTCATCCTTCTGATCTGATGCATAATTATAATAATTATTGTTGTAGGACTGAGATTGGAAGTTTCTTCCACCTCCTCTACCATATGATGTCCTACCACCTCTTCCTCTGAAATTGCCTCTTTGGTTTCTGCCTCCTCTACCTCTTTGACTATAACTCTGATTGTTGTATCCTCCACTTTGATTATTATACCAACAATCATTTGCCAAATGATTTGTTCTGCCACAAATCCAACAAGCTTTAGCATTATCTTTGTTCTTACCTCCTCTTCCTTTACCTCTGAAATTTGTCTTCCCTTTTGTGAAATTGGCTTGATTTGAATTCCCTTCATCATCATTTGGTTGCTTTCCCTTGCCATTCTTTTTCTTGTCTTTGGAGTACATAGCTTGACTTGTACTTCTATCATTGTCTCCTTTAAGATCCTGCTCAAATGTTAGCATGTGTCCTAGCAATTGATTAAGGTCAGGAGTAAAGTGATCAAGTGACAACTCTATGGACAAGATAAAAGGCTTCCACTTCTCATCACCTCTTAGACCTGTAAGTATTTGTCTTACCAACTTTTCTTCTTCAATATCTTCATCCACTGCTCCCAAGCTATCTGCAATATCTTTCATTCTTGCCACATAATCTGAAATTGATTGTGAGCTCTTCTTCTTGAAAGTTGTAAACTCAGCCCATAGTGAGGACTTCCTTGACTTAGTTGTATTTTGGACATGCTCTTCCAAGGCATTCCAAACATCTGTAGCACTTTCTAAACCTCTGATGTGAGGTAGAAGGTAATCATTTACAGCCATGTAGATGATACTCCTTGCTTGAGCATCCTTTCTCATCCAAGTCTTCAACATTGCAAGTTCTTCCCTAGTAGGAATACTTGGATCTGCAAATTCTGGTTTTTCTTCATCTCCTGTAATAAATGATATAAGATCTTTGCTCATGAGGTGTGCTTCCATCCTCATGGACCATGCTGGATAGTTCTCCCTATCTAGCTTATCAATCTGCAAGCTTTCTCCCATCTTGTATCCACCTGTGTATTGAAACTTCAAGCTTTACAAACAATGTATATACCTTTACTTCGAATTGAACTCCTTTTGCCTTTCTTGATGTCAATTTGTCTTCTCCCCAAGCTTTGACTCCAAGCTTTCACTTCTTGATCCTTCAAGTGTTGAATTTCTTGAATCTGCAGCAGTCGAAATCCTCCTTTTCTTCAAAATTGATGTCTCCTGCTCTGATACCACTGATGGAGAATGTTAATCTCCAAAAGAACAACTTACTCTTGTGATTAGAGCACCTCTATACCAAGAGTAAGTCAAACACTTCACTAATTTAGAGGATCAATTGCTAACTTATCAGAAATTAACAAATCTGTGAAGAAGATGACACACAGAAAAGTCTGCTGCATTGTTCATTCACATTGACCTATCAAATCTGTAAAGTTTTTGATGAAACTTTGTATGAATCATCTCCTAGAGATTGCGCAACTATTCCAAGTTGAATTACTCCAAAAGATTAAGTATAACTTGAGAAATTGATTTCACAAGTTACCTATGTCAGAAACTGTTACTCAGAACAGTCGACTTTACACCTGTAACTTTTAAGACTTGGTTCTCCTTGAATAGAACCCGTTTTACAAAATGCTTCTAGACATAAGTAGCTTATCTTCCAACTTAAAGATTAAGCCCTCACTCATGCAAAACTTTAAACTGTGCTGGGAGAAATGACCAAAACATTGACTTCGAAATATGCGCCTGTTTTAGGAACCTGTGAATACACTTCACATATGAATGTTCCTTCACTTAATTCACTCAGCCTGATTACAATTGGAAGCTAAAACTTTGCACAGAGGTCAAGCAACTCTCAACTTAGACTTGTACAAAAGCATTCCACAATTGATCTACTGTAGAAGGAAAACACACAGAAACATCGGGCGCAAAATTTTTCATTTACTCAGAGAAAAATACAACTGAGTGATGAGAGCTAACACACATTCACTTTCCTCTAGCTTATGACTTCTATCTCCCTCATTCTTGACTTCTAACTAATGTCACATAAGCTCTCATACATGTCCCGACTTTTCTCAAGGTATTTATAGATAATTTGTACATAATTCTTACTGAACAAAAGATCTAAGTCATCTATGACTATGCTAATGTACATATGTGTACACTTCTCTTGTCCTCTGATTGTAATCTTCTTCCACACTTTAGGAATTGATTCTTCCTTCATCATTTGATCTTCCAAGCCTTCAATTGGTGATTGGTATGCACCAACACCTAATAGACGTAAAAACACTCTCTCTCTCTCTCTCTCTCTCTCTCTCTCTCTCTCTCTCTCTCTCTCTCTCTCTCTCTCTCTCTCTCTCTCTCTCTCTCTCTCTCTCTCTCTCTCTCTCTCTCTCTCTCTCTCTCTCTCTCTCTCTCTCTCTCTCTCTCTCTCTCTCTCTCTCTCTCTCTCTCTCTCTCTCTCTCTCTCTCTCTCTCTCTCTCTCTCTCTCACACACACACACACACACAAACACAAAAAGAAGCAATAAAAAATGAATACATCCGTGCACAAGACACACTTGAAGAGGAGAGCAAAAAAGGAGTAAATAGCCTTCTTCAAAAAACAACAAACGTCACGAACTCTTCAAAGAGCATCCCTATTCATGGATGAGGACCTCACAAAGATTCATTGGAACATAGATGGGCATGTATGCCCCATACCTTAAAGGCACGACGAGAAGGAAGGCTTTTTATCGTGATGGTAAAATCTTCATCGATGGACACCCTATCAAATAGGGACACGCGGCCTATGAGGCAACAGCACACCACGAGTCACGACTCACCACTCAAGGGAGTAGTGTGGAACACCAACGGAGCACTTTGGACACAACAAGGCCGCGAGAGGAGATCCTATATACTCATGAGCTTGCGTGCATCACAAAGAGACACGAAAGCCCTGAACGAGGCCTACCTCGCATTACAAGTTTTCACTGGGAATCTTCATTCAAGTCCACGACAAGACTAAGTACGGCACTAGGGTTGAGGGATGTCGCCATCATATTTAGATAGGAGATATACAGCCTATCATGGGCAAAGACGAGGAGGCACGATACATGTGGGTCCGCATGGAGATAGCACCGAAAAGTTGAACCTACATTTCCATATGTTACTTTCCACGGAGTGAATCATGATATGCAGGACAAGACCATCGGGGCCGACCTCGGACAGAGAGTCACCATACATAACACCTTCTGATGAGATACTACGTTATAGCACCCTAGATGAAGTCTTCCTTATGGGGGACTTCAATGGCTGCACCCAATCACATCAATGCGAGCCATGTGACATGGAGCATCTACATATCATGAGGGACACAGATCAAGATGAGATGATGACCAATAGAGTATCAGCGGATATGGGTCAAGACACCATTGGGTATGCCGCACACCTCCTTGAGTTAGGGAGGTGGCACCATCTCGTTATATATAACAGGATGAACCGTTGGCCAGGCTCCGACGGACTTGCTTCCCTCACGACAGAGATGAGAGCATGGTACACTACATTCTAGGCACCATCCCTAGAGCTTCGCTTATTCCCTCACTTAGTATTGGACGACATCCACTCGGTGTTGACCACATGTTTATCACATTCACACTTCCATCTCCTATTCCATTAGATCCCTCGCCACTCCTTACGCCACATATCATGATACACTTCACACATGAGCTCTCACATGTTTACACACACCACTTACACACCCACCTACCCACCCTTGACCCATTGTCACCTTTCGACACTCTCACCTCACTGATCACCACCATCCTACATGACTCAAGCTCTACACAGCTCTCCACATCGAGGACATACACAGCCTCCACTCAAAGGATCAACACGTACGCGTGCGCGCAGACACACACACACACACACACACACACATATATATATATATATATATATATATATATATATATATATATATATATATATATATATATATATATATATATATACATACATATATATATACATACATATATATATACATACATATATATATATATATATATATATATATATATATATATATATATATATATATATATATATATATATATATATACACACATATATATATATACATATATATATATATATATATATATATATATATATATATATATATATATATATATATATATATACACACACATATATATACACATATATATACACATATATATATGTATACATATACATATATATATATATATGTATATATATATATATATATATATGTATATACATATATATATATGTATATATATATATATATATATATATATATATATATATATATATATATATATATGTGTATATACATATATGTGTGTGTGTGTATATATATATATATATATATATATATATATACATATATATATATACATATACATATATATATATGTATATACATATATATATATATGTATATATATATATATGTATATATATATATATTTATGTATATATATATATATATGTATATGTATATATATATATAAACATATATATATGTATATGTATATATATATATATATATATATATATATATATATATATATATATATATATATATATAAGATAGTGGCCTCTCTCACCCACCCTCTTTGGTCTCTACATTGATGAGATAGTGGACACCTCCTCATGGTATGCACAGACACGAGACTGGCTTGCCCACCATGGCTTTGACATAGACAGGCTACCACCACTACAGTACGACTCACATGCACCCACCTACTCGCTCTCTCATCAAGAGAGGAATAGGATCATTCGTCAGGAGATATGGCATACATACATACAGAGGACATGGGTGAGCCCTAGGGGTACATTGCCACCGAAAATGCTCTACTACCGCGAGCATTTTCTACATATGTCGGGCACGGGCTTCATCGAGTTTCCGAGATATAACTTGATGAGATCTCCGATTACATACTACGAGCAGGCGGAAAGAGGAGAGACCTCGGAGGTACTCAAGTTCACATTCTTTTATATGCCCATGATATTGTTTTGATTTCAGAGTCACATGAGGGGCTCCAATGCCACCTCGGAGCCTTGGATGATTTTTGCTCACATAGAGGATTGGTTGTGAACCTTGGCAAGACCAAGGTCATGATCTTTCACACATCCACTGCAGTGAGGAGTGCAGCCACCTTCACCATAGCAGGAGGGCACATCGAGGTTTTTTACTTCATATGTCTACTTGGGAGTTACTTTCACCAGTCTACAAGGACCTTTCACCATGAGGCAGGCAGCTATTGACAGACTCACCCGAGGGTATGCAGCCCTAGCGATGCTAGAGCGGAGGTGTCACCAGGCACACTTCCAGGAACCCCGCACGAAGGGGTGGCATTTCGACACACTAGTCACCCCCACCTTGATGTATTCAGCGACAGTATGGGCACCAGGCTTGACGGTCGATCAGTGGGCACAGATGGAGAGGCCCCAGGTATGTATGATCTCACGCTTGTTCCGTAGCAAGCAGACCATACAAGATGACATCATTTGAGCAGAGCTCTTAACACCACCCATGGTCCTCGAGGCACTGTTCAAGACAGTGAGTTTCATACATAGGGTGAGGGAGTTACCAAGCGACAGACTCACTCGTAGAGCTTTTGACGCAGCTATACAGTTATCTCAGAGTGGACATGATAAAGCCTGGTACTCAAAGGTCACAGCTTGGTTCGCAACACATGGGCTCGATATGGAGAGTTTGCCACCTTTTCAATACCACTCAGACTCACCTTACTATCTGCTCTCTCGCAGTGAGAGGAATTTGGTGATCAGACAGGACTTATGGAGGCTCTACATCAAGAGAGTATGGAGCTCACCCAGTTTAGAGGGGAGGATGTCAAACTATAGGGATCAGTTTCTCACCATTATGTCATATGGGTTCATACAAAGACCACTCTATATGGACATCTATATGCCACAGAGTTCACGAGTAGCGATTGGACAACTCAATGTCGCATCACACAAACTAGAGATCGAAAGTGGGAGACACAATGGGGTCCCGAGAGCAGAGCGGATCTGCAAACTATGTACAGAGGACGTGGAGAGTGAGGAGCATTTCGTATGTCGATGCACAACGTACACTCATATTAGAGACAGATATGAGACTTTGTTCATAGGGAAGCCCACCCTACGAGAGATTATGGACTCCCGAGATCAGAGACAGTTAGGACGTTTCTTGATAGAGATTCAGAGGCATAGAGATGCACTCTTACCAATGAGACACACAGCTACACAGGTGGAGAGGAGACAGCTACAGCTCACTGATTTTTTCCAAAGGTCTAGAGTCCCCTACCCACCTGATTCCCGACGAGGAGTGACACTACAGCAGGCTGAGGTGAGTCGAGCTAGACGACGACCACGAGTCACAACGCTCAGAGGAGTTAGGTTATACCATCACCAAATAAAGGAGATTCGAGCCCGACATCTCGAGGAGACTGCACAGCGCGTAGCCATGATGAGAGCAGATCCCATAGCTTTCATACAGAAAGCTCTAGCACCGGCTCCACCTATGTATCACATCCTCCACCCCTCCATTACCACTGGATGGGGCTAGTACACAGATGCATCTTCATGATTGTATTGCCCTCAGCATATAGACATGCATATACCCCCCACGATAAGGCTCCATCAGCCTTAGTATTTTACCACACATGTTGGAGACTAGATTGTATTAGTTTTTTATGATCTTACTTTAGTTTTGTGATAGCCGGATGACGCCCGTATCATGTATCTTATGTTTTGTCTCATAGGCCAACTTTGGCCTATCATAGACGTAAAAAAACTTTCTTTACTCACACTTTTACTCACATGTCCCCCATGTATTAGGTGGCCACTATCTGCAGAGTCAGAGCCACGTCTCCCCAGCCTTTTCCAGCCTTATTTATCTGTGTCGTGATATACTTTTTATTTCATTTCATCCTCCACACAGGGTTACTACACTTGTACATGGT
>CM035406.1:71499532-71537032 GCA_020310875.1 Ceratopteris richardii | reverse complement strand
CGGCATTATCATCATCAACAACAACAGCTAAAGCTGCTGCTGCCTGTAAGGCTGCAAGCCAAAGACCACCACAATATGCACTTACTCCAGTGACAGACCACGTATCGTATGTCTGATCAGGAAATCCATCATTTTCAATCATGCAATCCCTATCTTTATCAAACTGATCCATATAAGCCATTGCTGTATAAACTGCAGGCCACACTGCTCGTGCAAAAGACTTTCTACCTGTCGCAACAAAGTCCCTATATACTTGAAGTACAAATTTTGGGTTGAGATCCTTCCACCTGCTAGTGTCATGAAGATTGTATGCATTTAGCTCATTCCAAGGATCGTGAAGACCCAGGTCATGAGGAACAGCTCCAAGAACTTTCCTAATGCCAGTTTCCCCCTCAGCTAGGAACTGCACTTTCTCATTAGAGTGAGATAATGTAGCAGCAGCAAAATCCCGCTGAATACTAAGTTCAAGCTCAGGGAACAAGGAAAGAAGAGCAAAGGAAGCATAAAAATGGACATCATATGTTGACCACATTAAATACTCAACCCCTTCAAGGTATAGAAATTGTCCAACATTTTCCTCATCATCCCTTAGGAGGGAGGTACCATGTAGCAGCTGAAATGAAGTTGTACTGTTTGATTTCTTTATTTCAGAGAGAGACTTCACAGTTACAATAGGAGGCATATCAGATGATGAGTCTTGGCCCGGATGACTGTCAGGACTAGATGAAATTATTCCAGATGCACAAACTGTTGCCTTATTTACATCCTCATTATTCAAAAGTCCAGATCCAATCTCCCTGGCTTGATGAGAAACTTGTTTTGCTTCTAAGCAATCCTCTGGATCTGAAGGAACGTCATCAGAGTAGTATGAAGTCGAAGAACTTTGATCATCTTCTTCATCTTTCATGTTCTTTTTTACAGGACCTAAGCCATCTGTACATATACATATAAGAAAGAAGCCACACGTGGAAAAGTAATAATACTAGAAAGTGCTACTCTCACCAGTCCATATGGTGCCACCACCAACCAAGTAATAGAGCTCATTAAATAACGTTACCTTATACCTGAAAATTGACGCAGAATAAGGGACAAAGAATGCCAAGTAAAAAATAATCCAAAGCAGAATTTCTACATATATTCATCAAAAGCATATTCACCACTCTGGAAGGTTTTCATCATTCAATGTAGGTGACTGCCATCTCTCAATTTCTTGCTCCCACTCTTGGTAACCTGGACATAAACAAGGATCCACATAAAAGAATGGTAGAATAACCTTCTCAGAACCTAACTGCCATCAAAAATAATCTGATATGCTTGAAAATGAACTTAGTAAAATACAGAAAGAAAAGAGAGACAAAATAGCATACATGCAAATATATGTTCATATATGTAATGTGATACTCTTCTTTTTTCTTTTTTGAAAGGGGGAAGCAAGAAGTAAAGAAAAGGGTGGAAAGATTGTTTTTTCCCTCCGCAGCCCCGCGAGGGGGGATTCATTTGCTCCTCACTTTCTAAACAAATTATTGCACATCTTTTCTCCCTTTCTTTTGAGAGAGAGAGGGAGTATGCCAATATTAACGTCTAGAAAAGGCCTATAACCTACTAAATACTTTGAAGTATCTACCAACTGAAAGATTCATACCACCCCAAGTTTGTCAAAAAGAGAAAACTAGAAAGATGTTGGAATTTCTTTCTAAATTAGTTCTTATTCCCCATACCCAAACAAGTGGAATTTAGGAAGGGAATTGTAGGAATTATTAGCAAATGAACATGTTCAAATCTTATTTGTATATATTTTAGATTAGATTACTCATGTTTGTTTAGTTTCAAGCATAGGTCCAAAGTAGATCATAGAAATTGTCAAAAATGGTCAAACTTTGAGATTTTGATCATTAAAAAAATTAAATCAAATATTCATGAACTACTCAAAGAGAGCAACCCTACCATCCATAACACTTTCCCATAAAATCCCTAAAACCTCATCAAAAGTCAAATCCTAATTTCTGGTCAAAAAGTCAACACATGTAATTTACTAATATTTTCGTCCACATCTTATAAAAAATATTTCAAATTGCCATGTGGCATATTTAAATACTTGTGCCTAAGAATTAGGTCCATGTACCCTGAAGTGTCCAAATCATCAACTTGAAACGTTAAACATAGTACTCGTGTGAAACCTAAGACACTCTACACCATGCTTTAGGTATAGCTTTTTGGAGTAGTTTTTTTTAAAAGCTAACCGCCCTGAGCCCTTAGAAGTTTTCAAAGGCCATGCCCTCATCACACATTATCATCAAGCATATTGGACAGTTACTCTCACATGCCCTCTCTTGAGGAATTGAAGCCCCTCTCACACACAAGCTTGGAGGAGGTGATCTACATCAAGCTTGGAGTTGGAGGTGTTAGGGTGTGCCTACATTCTTGGAGGTGTTGGACTAGCAGTAGTGTAGGCTCACGCATTTGGGGGCTCTGATACTCTCTTGTGAGAGGTTGCATTTGGAATCTACATTCAGCCTGAGCCTCTTCATGCCTTCATGTTGCATTGATCAAATTTTTATCAAGGTTTTATTTAGAGATAAAATTGTGTATTGTAATAAACAAATCATTTAATAAAGGATTGAAAGTAAGAAAAGAACTTGTTCTAGCCACAATCCAAACTTCAATCACATGACATTTTCCTCCTTCATTGTTTGAGGATTATACCTATGATTCGAATCAATTCAGAAAATTTTGTATACATTCGATAAGATCAATAGTTATGATCTATAATATTTGTTAATGGTATACAACAAGTTGACAATCTAAAAACAAGTAATTTGAGATCAAGAACACCGAATAGTTTTGGGAAGATCTCTACCAAAAATGCAACAGGTTGCAAACCCATTCGCAATGTGGGGTTGTTAGCAATGCGTTGCGAAGGGTTCGCAACACATTGAGTTGCAACTATAACTTGAATCTATCTACATGCATGGGCTATCTTCTTGAAGGATCTTCCTCTTTGTCTATATAACATTAAGAACATCTCTTGTCACAAGGTTCTATGGCAAACTCGTAGACATGCATGGATTATAGTGGAAGTATGTATCATCTCGATCCCGATTTCACCTCTGGGCTAAGTGTAACTTGTAGTTAATGGAATTGATGGAGTAAGTTGTACTCAATGGAATAAATGCCCTAGGACGCTAGCATGCACTATTGCATGATGGAAAGAAGAGGCATAAAAGCATAGTACAATCACATGGTGCAAGGCCACATGTGAAAAGGTGAGTCCTTGGACGCACATTCACGTAATTGCAAGGATTGTATGCATTGATCTTCATCTTGGATACATATTCATGGGATTGCAAGGACCGTAGGCATTGATCCACTTGATCTTAAACATGCTCTTTTAATGGGACTACACAATGGAGCATTCAGCTGAAGTGCTCGACAATTTACAAACCCATTAGCTACAATCACGGACCTATATATAATTGCTTGAGGTTACCTTGGTAGTCTCTAGAGAACATTGGCAATGTTTATGCCTCACCATGGAATGATTGTAGCTTTGTAGCTATGTAGTCAAAAAAAAAACTTCATGGAAGGAATTTGCATTTCACGACATGTCAATGGTAGAGGCCCAAGGTTCACCCCCTACAGATGCTGAATTGACCACTTTCACAACAACATGCTTGCTAGCAAATGGAAAGAGATAGAGAGAGAGAGAGATGTCTAACTCACAAATGGCTTGATGCACACAAATGATGGCATGTTTTTAATTGATGGATATTACAAGGATCTTTATAGATATGCAAATTGTCAAGGTGCACTAAGTAGTGGTGAAGCAAGATTGTTTCCATCTCATCCTAGTCTATGCCTACCTTGCCCTATCCGGAAAGCAATCCAATAGCATTGGAATATCTTCCTACTATCTCCCTTTCATGGCTCTAGTCATACACCCAACTTCCCATGACTATCAAGTCACAAAACTCTCTTGGACTAACTTCCTAATCCCAAAGATGGCAATCACATGGCAATCCCCTCCAACAAAAAGATACATGTAGTCAAGATTTGTATGGAACCAACAAGAGTACATCTCAAAAAACGAAGGGTAAGAGTCACCTTGCGATAACACACCCCATAAACGTATCTTGAAAATCCACCTTGGCATTCTTACTAGCAAAGGTAGGACCTACAAAGGAAGTATACAAGAAAGCATCCAAAAAGTTGTCAGACTCTCGGACATTGAGTAAGTTTGTCAATTGATCATATGATGTAATAAAGTCTAATAGTAATTTATCATGGTTCATATGTTTAGAGCTTCATTGTTTATTATATACGAAGACCACTTTATGTGATGCCGTGAGAAAAAGATGGGATTGGTTTCATAAACCAACCCATGCCATTGCTCATATTCTTCATCCATTATGGAGAAGTGAGCAACAATTTACAAACATTGAGCTAGAGGATAGTTGGATTGACTACATCATGCGATGGAGCACCGGTGATGTTGGTATTTTGTCCACATTTAGAGAGTGAGAGATTACAATTCCATAGCATGGAGCGCTACTTTGGACAGCCCACTGCACGGCTACGTGAGAGCCAGGTTGGTACAGTCACATGGTGGGAGAAATATGTAGTGAGTACTTCACTATTGGTAAGTATTTTTACCACTTGAATCTTTCAAAATCCATTTTGAGTCTATTTTTATGAATCATGATCCATTATTTTTTTTTCACGAATCGCAATGAAGATTAACCTTGCCTATTCTTTCGCAAGATTGTAGCACAGGTCTTGCAAAGAGGAGCTAGAGTACATGGGCTCTATTCCATACCAAAAAAAAAAAGAATAGATTGAGTCCTCAATAACTTGAGAGATTGGTTTATTGCCATTGTAACCTCAAGTTGTTAGAGACTAAAGGGATCCACATAGCCCCACTACAGATAAGTTCTAGCTTTGAAGTTTTACGAAAGCTTAAAGCTATTTATATACTATATAATATATAGGCTATACTCTAGAGTCTAGACTCAAATTTGATTAAAAAAAAAAATTGAATTTTGCAGGTGAATAATGATCTAGTTGATATTGTTAAAGTCAAAGATATTCCTCGAATCCCTGAGGAAGAGAGGGATATCTTTGCCATGCTTGCCGAGGAGTCTCAGAGATTTGTACAATAGACTCATAGCTGCACTTGAAGGGATAGGTAAATTGATAATTTGTAATACGTACTAAGATTTACATGTAACACAAGTATGCCCATTGCTAAGATTTTCTCATATACGTATGCATTGTTTATGTAGGTGATCCATCATTATTGTCCACTAGCCAGCATCCACACAAGTATGTTTCAAGAAGGGGTGGACCACGTCGTGGAAGGGGTGGTGGATCCTCTACCACTCAGAGAGATCATCCAGTTGTTCAAGAGGATTGGGAGCAAGATTCAACCTCATCTTCTAGTGGAGATGATGACTTGCGATAAGAGATTGCTAAGATTGAAGCTACATTTGAACATACAGACTCAAATAGTACATCTTCATGGGCTAGCACATTTGATGATGAGCCCATAGAAGATGTCTCTACCGAAGACATTGCAAAGTCATCTTAGACTTTAGTTTGTATAGCATGCTTCATATTTTCTAGACATAGTGTGATAGTGATCATTTTCATCATGGATATATCTTGTTGGATTTAGACTTATGACATGGTTTTACGATTTTTGTATGAGACTTGCGTCATGACTCATGAGTCATGACATTCACGGTTCATCATTCATATATACATTCTGCTCTAGTATCGTCTTCTAAGTTCTATAAGGTTGCAGATTAAATTTTTTGTGTGGTTTTAGCACTAGATATGTAAATGAATGCTAGACATGCATTATTCATGGTTTATATGAAAAATAATAATAATGTTGCGACAAGATATAATACTCATTTTTTATTTCCATTTTTTTAGTACCTTACGTACTAAACGTTTTAAAACCCGTTTTTAAAACTCGATTTTAAAACTCACTTTGTACTATGCATATCACATGAAAAATCCCATCCATGATTCATGAAGGAAAAAGATCCTCTCTCATAAGGCCATCTTCATCAATGATGCGTAGGAACCCATTGTGGCTAACACTATCTCGTACATGCACCCATGCATGGAAAACGAAAACACATGCAAAGGTCCCATTCAAGATAGCCTCATAGCAAATACGACCAATAATCCATCGTATGGTAGTCCCTTCTAAACCTAGTGCCTATGGATCCGGAGGTTCGTACTCATACCACCTCAGCTATCGTCCATCAAACCCTCAACTTGTACCTGGATCACGTACAACAATCTATGTCAAACAAATCTATCCTACCACACAAGGGTACGAAAACTAAATGTGATGAAGACCCATACTATCAACCCTACTAATGGGCCTCACGCACATTGGGCCATATAGGTCAATTGTAGGCCTATCCAACTATCTTGGATCTCTAAAAAGAACAAGGATACTCCTTCGATCTAAGAGATTCAACCCACTCGTAGCATTCAATCACACCATGAGGTAGAGGGTTGTCTCTCTTCGTCCCCTAGTAAAGCTAATGTCGTGAAAGTGGTTGGCATATATCCCTGTGGGTACAAGGTTATCTCTTGTTCTCTTTGAACCACTAGCCATCAAGTCTAGATCCCTTCCATGAAGGCTCAAGACCTTCGTAGGGGTGCCCTCGCCATAGGTCTCCTCTATTAGATATACTCAATACTCCACCCTCAAGTGAGCACAAATGATCCATGGTGCTTTAAGTTGTAAGGCCCCCATTATGAGAAGAAATCATTGTGAGAGCCCGAACATTTGTGGAACCCTAACTTCAAAGTTAGATGAGATCTATGTGTGATTGTTGATGCTAATAAATGATCTCTGTGAACCTAGCCATTAGGTTAGGTAGGGCACAAACTTTCGGGTCACTAGATTGCCATTCAAGCCGAAAATAAAGGCCTTGCGACATCGCGCGGTTCCCCATAGAACCTTAATGGCGGGACTGCAGAGGGGGGCTCGCCCCCTTTTGCGAGGTCCCCGCAGGCTGTAAGGCAATGACGGTAGGACTCTTGGTCATGGAGATATTGTCGAATTGTATATTTTACCGATTATTTTTTATCTCCCGACTATGTTTATCTATACTAACTCCCCTTGTAAAAGCTATATAAGCATGGCCCATCTCTAGCTTTACACAACATTGCGCAACCCTACTCCAAGGGCGACCAACTTACTCTCTAGCTCCAAAAAGGATTGATTCTCCGTGCTACCCTCCTCTTCCAAGGGCGATCAACTTACCCTTCACCACCTCTCCTTATTCTCCTGAAAGGGTGAACAACTAACCCTCTTACCTCCAAAGGCGACGAACTCTGCCTGCTACCCTCCTCCAAGGGTGGTCAACTTACCCTCGACTCCAAAAGCAACTCTCCCTCCTACCCTCCTCCAAGAGTCACCAACTTACCTTTACCTCCGAACATGACCAACTCCCCTCCTACCCACCTCCTAGGGCAACCAACTTACCCTCTACATCCTAAGCAACAAACTCTCCCTCCTCCCCAATTCTCCCTCCTCTACAAGGGCGACCAACGCTTCCTCGTCTCCTTCGACAACCAACTTACCCTCTACATCCTGGGAACTAACTCACCTCTACATCAAAGTCACAAGGGAACGTGGATGAGGACAAGTCTCAGGAACAATGGTGTCCCCGGGATGGGGATGGGGATGGGGATGGAGCCTAGGGTGTCTCAGAGATGCATCCGAGAGACAGCACTAGAAAAATGATGATTTTTATAAAATATCAAACGGATGTAATGTACAATGAATGTGTTAACATATGAAATGACTAATCACAACAAAACTATAAACAAAGTGTTTTCTAAGTAAAAACATATACTAAGCACATTGAAATTTGAACATTTAGTTGCCATATATATTTATCATTTAAAGAAAATGATTCTACATCATCGTCATCATATAAATTTCATATATGTAAAAAGAACAAAGATTGAAGAGTTGATGATCATCTGACATGTATGATATCGCATTATCATGCGAACAAAAGGATGTTACATCGTACTTTGGATCGACAAAAAAAACTAGTGTGAATTCTAGAAAGTAGAATTGAGTCTTAATGGAGCAATGGCCTATATTTATGGTCGCTCATGGCCCTCAAGATGGTTCTAGAGACCTCTAAAGTGGGCTCTAAAAATTCCAAGAGAGATGTCAAAAAAGTGACATTTTCTGGCCAAAAAAATTCATCCCACAACCAAAACGGTCTTGAATTGCCGTCCCTAAACAATATCATCACAAGAAACTCTCTCAATGACGCATCCCAAGGACGTTTTGTTGTATCATACGATTGTAAGAGGATGCCAATCGTCTCAGTTAGACTTCCCAAGATTTTAGCTTTTAGGAACCACGTCCCAACATCCCTAGGACTCGAGGGCACATCCACATGTGACTTTGCTCTACATCCTAGGTGGCCAACCCTCCCTCCTCCATGGAACCAACTTACCTCTAGCTCCAAAGGCAACCGATTCTCCCTCCCACTCTCTCGAGTCTCTCCTATCCTCCTCTGAGGGCAACCAACTTACCTTGTACATCCTAGGCAACCAACTCTCCCTCCTACCTTGCTCCAAGAGCGACAACTTACTCTCTACATCCTAGGTGACCAACTCTCCCTCCTACCCTTCTCCAAGGGTGACCAACTTCCCTCTATATGTGGACAACCACCCTTTCTACTTGAACTACCTCCTTCCTACCATCCTCCAAGGGAGACCAATCTTTGACTTAGCACCACCATGTGCCACTAACCTTTGTCTTAGCACCACTATTGATTACTAGCTAGCTTCTCCATAGTGACTAGGGAGACTAACTTACATACGGAATGCACCACATAAGGTGACTAACTCTTCTTCAAGTTATCAACTTCATCTTTTTTGGGCTGCTCGTGATGGGTTGCCCTCTAGGCATGCCTCATGGGCAAAAATCAGCCTAGTTGTTTAACCCATCTTAAACCTATATGGCTTTTGGGAATATAATCTCCTCCTTTTTCAGCCATGGATTCCTTACTTCCACACAGCCATCCGTTTTTCCCTACCCATCCTTGGGCTGCCTTGAGGTACCTTCCTCCCCTCTTGTAGTAGGTGGAAGATTCCAACCAAGGTGCTTAGAGGTGAGGATGAAGGATGCAAGTCATCCAGCCCCCTACCTCCAAGGAATTCACAACTAAGGTGGGAATCTTACCTATGCTTTCCAACCACTGGCTTGCATGTGCTCCCCTTGCTCCTCCCTCGTACTAAAAGTGCCCAATACCACCCCGTGCAAGAGGGTGAGAAGCATGTCAAGCTGAGCCATCCTAGTGGGTATTAAAGAGCTGCTCTAATACCACAATTCCATCCTCCCTACTCGACAAGTCAAGTCACAAGCCTTGTTCACAAACAACAAAAGGGAAGACATTCGACTCACATCTCAACCATAGAGCCAATACAAGCTCACCCTCGAGCTTGGGAGCCTACAATCACCTCCAAGGGACTAGTGTCCCATACCACTAGTCCCCCCTCCCCCAAACCAATACACGTGACGAGATGAACCAATTCACACTAGGTCAAACACTTAACAACATGCACCCATCCAAATGTCCTTCGGGTTTGGGAAGTCAAGACGTAAGTTGTAACAATGGCCAACATCCTTTATAGTACCATTATGATCACATGGCCTCCAAGAAGCACATTATCATCACACTACCAACATATTCGCCATGGACTAGAGCATGTACTGGATTTATCCTTTGATCTCTTAGTGATCTCAAGACAATAGAAAAGAGTATAACAAGTTGCCAAAACACTAACTCCTCTTGGGTAGATCGTACTATGTATGCAACTGTTCCACAAGAAGATGAGTGAAGCTCATGATCTCTCATAAAGGAACTAATTAGTAACATGCAACATTAACATGAGCTTACAAGCAACAACTTAAATAGCATCATGGCCCTATCAAGGTCTAGGAGTGTTCGACGATAAGGTCCATGGTTGTGCTAGCTAACCAATTGAGACTCTAGCATTGAGATAGCACCTACATATCTATCTAATGCATGGCCCTAATTCCTTCCATAGCTTTGGAAGGCATGCTACACACATTAGAATATACAAGATCAAAAACATTTGAACTTACGAAGCACACCAGAATAATAGAAGCTTCTTGCTTGCTTTCCGTGATAACAATTTTTGCAAAAGTTCAGTTTGGTGTCTTTGGCATGCACTTCATGCATAGAAAATAACATATCTAAGATTTTTTGGAATCATATGGGCGAGCCTTTCATGCCACAACTCAATGTAGGAGTTTACCTCAGCTAATGCAATAATTCTGCCCAGCAAACATCTTCTATGCAGACAGCACAGGATGCCCTTTTTAGTGCCTTTAACAATCAGCCTAGACTCTTTTACAAACTTCCAAGAGCCCATTTAAAAGATTTTGTTATATCAATGTACATCCATCTGTCCAACAGACAAGTGGCTCTTTTTGAAACCAGCAACATGGTGTACATCATCCAAAATCAGTTCAGTAGCATCACCCAGAGACAAATGCACTAAACCAATCCCCTCGATGGAACATGCATCATTATTTCCAGGGCACATATTGCCATGATTCCCTACATGAAAAGGTAGTAAAGCACTCCTTGATAGGAGTCACATGGAGCTATGCACCAAAATCCACAATCCTGCAAGTGCATTATTTACTAGAAGCAAGGCATCAATAAGATCACCTTCAGTAATCCGCATGCCATGTACACGACAGATAATGGAAGCATCTGACATATAAGCATCATCAGCTGACAAGGTGGCACAAAGTGTATCCTCCATATCAGAGAACTCCTCTATGACAACAGGCAATATTGGTCTTCTCTTTCTCCTTCTCCTTGAGTTATCTTGCATATCAGTCTTGTTCTCATTTTCCTGCTTGTCATCTTCATTCTTTTTCCTTTTTGTTCAGTTTTGTAGTACCTGCACTCTTGTTTCTTATGAACATTTGTACCACACTGATCACAGCTCGCCTCACCTTTCCCTTTGCTTTTGCTTCTGTTTCTTTGTACATTCCTCTTTTCTATTCTAATCTCCATCTGGCCACATTCACTAAACTGCTACCCTTGCCACTTGTTTTCTTCTAATTACGTCATTAAATGTAGAACCGCTTACACCATCAAACGTCAAGTCTGGGTTGTTTGAAAGCAACACAAGTAAGTGTCCGTACGGAGTCATAAGCAAGAAATTTACCTTCCATTTTTCATCAAAGGTAGGAAATCCTGAAGTTGTGAAAAGGTACCTGTGAAATAAGTCAAGTTCTCTGCTTCACTCTTGGACTCATCTAGTTGCATAATCATGAGTTTCCTAATGAGGTGAACCTGATTCATGGGCGGTTGTGTTCTAACAGTTCTGCCTCTAATGAACTGAAACCCAGACTGCCAGTGTAGACGTGAGAAAAGTTAATGAGTTCAGTTAGCAATCAGAATTTTCTTTGAACGTTCAGATTCCAAATGTAAACAGAAATTTGCCGAATGTTTTCTCTGTTTATATGACACAACTTTCAAAATCGCCCTTTCTTTGCAATAAAGGATAGGTTTTGATGGAAAAAACAAAAAAGTGGAAGGAGTAATTCTACAATGAAACACCATGTGTCCTGAATACAGGAGCTATTTGACTAGATGCAGAATTGTTTAAGTTTGCTCTTGACCACCTTGAATATATTATGAGAAACTGATTGAATGGACTGAGTTCCGTGAGACCCTGTATCCCACAAGCCAGAGGTAGACAACCTAAAGGCCAGTTTATTAGGACAGGCAAAAGGCTAGGCTATCAAGAGGAAAGCTATTTATGACAGGCCAAGGCCCACAACAGACCAACAGCAATATGTCTCTGGGGCCTTGAACCTATGAAGAACCTGTAATGGCACAGTATTTTGACAGTTACACTATTAGATGCAGTTATACACCCTTGAAAGTCAAGCATTAGGGGGGATTAAAACTGATACAGAGGAGATATGTATGTGATCTGCAACCTAAAAGATAAGAAAGCACTTGCCAGCAGGATTTTCAGGTGATTTTACATAAGGGTAGCCAGATGTTTCAAAAGAATTCATCCACTTGATCGAACAATAAAATGTGGTAAGTGTGTCCAGTTGGTTATACATAGGACTTCCACATTCCTGTCATCAACTGCCTTTGACACTCCCATCATCGAGTTGCACTGACCTTCATGTTCTAAATGAAGAGAAAATATGTGAGGAGTGTAATAAAAAATGACAAAGCCTCTGTTTTTAATGAAGAGGCTAACCAAATCCTAAATTCAAGCTCTTCATTTGAAATCATAGTAAAGAAAAAGGACAGAAAACCATTCGCGAGGTGTCCTGACTCTCTACCACTTGCTACATCACTAATCCTGATTCTCATTAAAAACACCCACCAAGTTTTAAGTTACCCATTTTATATCCACCAGGATAAGTCTCTAAGGCAATCCCTTGTGAAAAAATAAATTTTTAATGCTTCATTAGTGGAGGAGTGCAGATCATAGTTGGTACTCGTACCAGTACGAGTAGATTCGTATGTACCTCTCATACCGTACGTATTCGTACCAATAGGTACCAAAAAAAAATTTTTCCATTTTGACCATTTTGACTTGAATTTATTAAGAAAATACATTGGTTTTCCAGCTATGCTAGTTAGAGAACAATTATCTTCATGCATAGATACAATATTATGCATATTCATGGCAAAAAGTACCCTTCATATGTGTACACTCCCACGTACATGAAAATATGGAGAAAAAAAAATTCGTACTAATATCGTACGGATTCGTACCTCATGATTAGTACGTACTTGGCATCATAGTGGAAAGCAACGTTTTCGCAACGGCAACGGCAACGGCAACGGGTTAGCAACGGGTTAGCAACGAGGGCAACGTCTGGACCTAGGAGTTGCGATAAAGTTATTTATTTTTCAAAATTTTTATATTTTTTTTTCACATATTTTGGGTCCTATGATATGTAATAAGGTGGGATATGACTATATATACCATAAAATACTATTGGCAAGTAGGGCAAGTCCTCACATGTTCCACCGTATCTTCATGCGTGCAAGGCCAATTAAAATACTGTCTTAGTCGGCCAAATGACTTCTTTTGTCCCCCATGCCTTGCAAGTTTACAAGCATGTGTCTCAAGGAGTAATGGCCGTTTAGGATCCTTGTCATTTGGATAAAAATGCAACCACATGAGTACCACAAAACATACTTGAGCTTAGAGAGTCTTGTAGCAGTTTGGCCGTCATGCCATGTTCTAATCATGTGAGCAATGCCATGTTCTCTTTTGGTAGCTTCTTTGATTGCATCCAAGAAGCTAGACTTCACTACACTTTGATTCCATCCAAAAACCTAGAATTCACTACGCTTGAGCCAAGATCTTTGGCATGTGACATTGTGTTCCCCTGGATTATGTCTGATTTTTACATCATACTTTGAAAGAACATCCTGCCAACGTGCATGCTTAATTGAGAGTGTTGCGATTGTGTGGAAAAGTACCTCAAGGTCACAATATTTGTCTGTACTTTGATATATTTATCAATATAGTGTCTCACTTACTGCATATGTACTTTGTGCTCTTAGAACATGCAGCCAAAGCCAATGATCAATAAGTGATCCAAATAGTTGATGAGAAATTTGTATATCATGTCATTAAAATCTGCATTGATGGCCATGAAGGAAAGTGACCACCCCATTTATGAGCCCAAAACGTAGCATCAACCATTCAAAAGAGCCATAACAATTGGAGTCTGGACGTACCATTTGTGAGGCCAAAAGGTAGCAGCAACCATTCAAAAGAACAATAGCATGACATTTTTCCTTTGTTGTGAAGCATGGAATTCTTGTTCCCCCATTTGAAGAGGGAGATGAGGCTCTCACCAAACCAAGTCAAGCCCAACATCACCTCATGAGAGTCCATGGGCTCCACGATGAAATCAAGTTCCTGGATCCATTTGTCTGCAACGCAACGCGTTGCGTACGTCGCAACGCAACGCCGTTGCGTTGCGAACGTTGCAGACGCTACGCAACGCGTTGCGTTGCAACTATGCTTGGCATCGTACTATTACGTACCGTACCTGTCGTACGGATCGTACCTGACCAACTATGGTGCAGATAGTCCCATCTTCAATTCAGATAATCACTGCTATGTTCCCTAACCTATTGTTATACCCTGTACTTTCATTGTACTTCCCTTTAGCAAAAAAAACATAACTTCATTTTGAAAGGATCCTCTTTCCTCACTTTGATAATTTTTCAGAATATGATTTCAGTAATGTGCAAACTTGCTGTGGTTTTTTTAGTGATAACATAAGGCTCAATCCATATTTGAATGGCAGCTCCTCCCACAGCATTCCTGCAAAAACGAAGTACACCATAATCTCACTGTGGCCCAGCAGAAACTTCAATCTCTGTTCAGACAGGAGTCACAGCATTCCTGCTAACATGAGGTAGAGCCCATTTCTGCAATGAAACAGTTTGCAGACAGCCTGCGGCTACATCATCAGGCCATAAAAGGACAAATGCTTATGAAGGCCTTTTCCAGTCTCTGCAGCCCCAATCTATACTTACACAGCAGTTCCTCACACAACATTCATGTAAAAGTGGGGTAGACCATAATTTCACTGCAAACAGCCTGTGGTTACCAATGCCACATCAGCAGGCTATAAAAGGACATGCTTATGAAGGCTTTTTCCAGTCTCTGAGGTCCCAATCTATATTTACACGGCAGCTCCTCACACAGCATTCCTGCAAAAATGAGATAGACCATAATCTCTCTGTGGCTCAACAGAGACTTCAATCTCTGTTCAGATAGGAGCCACAGTATTCCTGCAAAAGGTAGAGCCCATTTCTGCACTGAAACAGTCTGCAAACAGCCTGTGTTTTCCAATGCCACATCAGCAGGCTATAATAGGACACATGCTTATGAAGGCCTTTTCCAGTCTCTGCAGGGCACAGAGCCACAGACAATCCAAGTTGGGAACTGCTCCATCTGAAGGGCCATGCAGAAAGCCCCCCAGCTAAACCTATAGTACCCTCACCAGGAAAATCTCCTAAGAAAACTTCAAATTGCATGCACATACTCAGATCCATGCACTTAACTGAGCACCAACATGTTCGGTTCACCTCTTGAACAATTTCGTACCACGTTTCTGGCCTGAATATGTGCTTTTAGGACAGGCTTTTCTGTCCTTTGGGAAAGGCTTTTCTGTCCTTGGGCTTGAAGTCGTCCTCTTCGCTCTACAGGAATGGGAAGACTAAAGGTTGACAACTGCTTTTTTGGCCCACCATTCCATTAATTGCTCCCATCAGTTTCCCTTTCAACATCTCTGACAGGCTATACTAAGACTACAGATGTGTTCAGAAATTGACAAGAGGTAAAATGCATATTGACCAGGTTTTGCGATACTGTGCCATAAAGTGATACAAAAATATCACTGGAATAATTTTCACCCATAATCCTCAATACAGGAATTTTGTGGACTAACTGAATGTCTAATGTAGGAAATACATCAGAAAATGGTTGAGTAAGAACAAGTGGAAACTTTAGGAAAAAATACATGGAATGGAACTGTGATTTCTTGGAACTTCACTTCGGACTAACAGAATTAAGAAGAATTTAGATGAACCAAAATTGAGTACACCTACCAGCAAACTAGATGGCAGTCTCATCCGTTCAGTGAAGTGTCATACTATTTGGAATAAAATTCAACTTAGCCCTCATATGGGAAATCATGAAGGTCAATACTGAATTCAAAAACCATTCAGTAGAATCACTTAAATTTGAACATTGTACATGTTCAAACCATACAATATGGGGAAACACCTGCTACTACTGGAAGCAGACGTGACACATTCTCATTCCCTGAGACCCAAAATTCCCAGTATTTTGATTTCACTTCTTGAGTAGAAAAAGCATAATGAGTGCCCAAAGATAACAGCCTCAGCTCTACAATCTATTCAACCACAACTTTTAATCATGAACAGACAAAATGTCATGAAACATAAACACAGAATAAAAACATGTCTATCGAAAGACCATCGAGAAAAATGTAACTTCATTAGCTCCATAGCGTATCCTCCCGAACATTGGTTTACAAACATACACACAAAAAAATGAAAACAGAAGCACATCACAAGCACAAGAAAAAAGGAGTGGGGAGATGCAAACAAAATCCAAAAAACCGTAATAGTGATAACTCTTCTTTTCCTTACACATGATTCACAAAAACTACATCTATGCACAATAACTTAACTATACGGACTCCAATTCACAATGGAAGAAAAAGAAAGAGAGAAATAAATAAATAAATCTACAAACACTTCAGCGGAGTAAAATCATACCACAGATTGCATCATGAGCAAGATTTTTTGCAGCTTTTCCATCAACTCCATAGAACTGTGTATACCTTCTGTAATCAGGAAAAAGGAAAAATTATAAGATTCAATAGAAAGAATCCAGCAAATTATTTAAAAACTTGCATCTTCAATGATATTGGCTGCAAATTACCCTGCTTTTCAAGTTTCCAGTATGATCCTTTTTGCTAACAACAACAATCTGCAGCTAGTTCTGGTTATACATCAATAGGACTAACAGACAAGAGCTGCCTAATGCCTGGCCCACAGCTTTGCACACATATAATCAGAACACCTATCAATCTATGACCCTCATTGCCGTAGCATGCATGATTCATTGTGTGATCATTGCACAGAGGGGTCACCGTTTAATGTGGGGCTCTTTTAAAAAAGCATGGAAACATTGTCCCTTGCGTATTGAAAGAGAGTCATGAATCTGTCTTTGGTTATCTCTTGCATCATCAATACACAGATATAGGTAGTAAAACAGCACCTGAGTAATATGGCAGTTGGCCACCTCAATTCGTCCTGTTGCTAACATAAACACATTCTCTGAATCCATATTGATGTGTGAAAGCTAGGAACCTTAGACTTGCCAAAATTCACCACTAGACCTCTCTAAATAAAACAAGTAATGAATGCAATATACTCTATTGGAGCTCCTCAAGCTCCTATTAAGACTCTAAAGGTAAGACAATTGAATATTCAGAGAACGAGATGTGCCAAATCCAATGTTGTCTGATGGTAAAACCATATGTATATAACAAATAAGTTCAGAGATAAGGGGAATGCTTAATTTAATGGCACCCATGAAACTATCAAAGAGATAATTTGAGTATGTTAGAAACAGGATCTTCAAGACCAGAATCGCAACAGAACTTGATGGAGAAATCTCAACCCTCTAAGCTCTTAATATAAAGAAACTTTGAATTGAATAGGATTCACAGGATAAAACTTTCTCAAATCAGTCCCAAACAGTACCAAAAAGCAATCAGCGTATGCAGCCACAAAACGAACAATATGGCAACAAGAAAATACCTTAACAAGCTGATCTTTATAGAAAAAAGATGGGCAGAGCTAGAAATAGACATGAAAGACAGAGAAATGGGCTGAAAATTCTCCCAAATTCTTAATAGAGTACATTCTCTTGAACAGCTCTAAAACAGGGATACAACTTATATTCGAAGTGGAAACAGCAAAGAGCAAAGTCTACCTGATAAAGAAATGTACAAGGATCATTGACCAAAAGGCTGAAGGTTCGGAGCCTACCTACCTAAACCACTTATTGTCAAGTGGTAGGACTTCGGTGAATGAATATATAACATTGTCCTTTGTTGAAATATGAAGTAGTTCCATTTCGTCTACATGAATTTCTTCTTTGGCATAATAACAGTGCAACTCCTTACATTTATATATAAAATTGTCCTTTGTTGGAACATCAACTAGTTACACTTCATCTACATGAATTCCTCCTTTGGCATAATAAAAGTGCTGTGTTTAGTATGCATGAAAAAATAGCTATTCATGCTACATCAATAGCACTACGATTATCAAGAAACATATGTACATACCATCAATATGCAAGTGAAAAGGAAAAGAAGTCTTTGAATAACAAACATGCACAATAGTCCAAGAGAAAGCCTCCTTGCATATAAGCTAACATGATGACTTGGTGATGTACCTAATATGACTTTCTCCCTGCATATCTACACAAAATCAAAAACCAGCTCAGGAAGAAATAATACTTATTGAGAGATTGCCCACTATCATGATCTCTCAATCCAAATTGGTTGATTATGAGCTTAATGCAACAAATGCAGTAAGCTCCTAATCATTCTCCTTTGAAATAATACCTACTGAGAGATTGCCCAGTATCATGATCTCTCAATCCGAATTGGCCAACAAATGCAGTACGCTCCTAATCATTCTCCTTTAGGAAGATGAATGCATCATTATATACACCTTGCAAGTACTTAAAAAATTTCTTCACAAGTTATCAATGCTGCATAATAAGGCCATTCCACATATATACTAGTTTATGAAATGTTGAAAACACAGAGTATGTGCAGAGATTCAACCACAATAGCTTCCAAAGGCTGAAATAGGTACTCACAAGGCCTCCCTACAGCCCAGGATACATCCAAGAAGGGTCCAAAAAGAAAAAACCTTGACGTAAAGTAGTGGATTACATAAGAAGTGTCTTACAAAATAGCCAGACAAGGCTCCTATGTATAATGTGTTTGTAGGCTAAAAGGCTTATATAAAGAAAACAGTTAAAAGCTATGAGAAAGCAGCAAAGTTTAGCTAAAAAATAATTTGAAACATTTATCTCGATAAACCAAGCTCTTTAGATTGATAAAATTGCTTGTTTTCATAGAATATAGCTTCCCTTGGGTAAAATACTGATTTCTTCTGGTCCTTGCACCTAAAAATATTTGGCCTGATCTTAATAATAATGCATGGCTAAAGTCACTTCGAAGTGAGCAACCTGTTTACATAGCTGATAATGTGTGCTGTTCGACTTTGACCAGCAGGTTTGACTGGAAGTTTCTGCCCCATGAAGTTGATGACTGAACACCAAACTCAGTAGACATGCACCCTATCCTTCATAGCCATGTTTCCCCACACCCAGAAGAAATCTGGATGGGTGTCTGCAGTTATATCAGAGCAAGCGTTATGTTCCAAAACCGGAAGGACATCTGGATGGGTGCCATAGTTAGAGTGTCCGGCAGTGTGAACTTAGCCACCTCCTCAACATGAGCCTATAAATAGGATCCATGGGATCATTTGTAAGACATTCCTCACGTGAGGCACTTGGACTCTTGGCCCTTGGCAAAGCCTCATCACCCATACTAGTGGGCGTTTGTGGGCACTTTGGAGATGGCTGCTTGCTTGGCTGCAGGCTCTCAAGCTCAATGGTGAACCTGTATGGGCTCTACAACTGGGAACTGAGTCTGACATTCACCCTTTTGTTGTTTGTGATATGGCTTGTGTCTTGGCTTGTCTAGCAGGGAGGCTCCCAGAGGATCTAACATTAGTATCAGAGCAGCTCTATGCTTGTATGGAGAAGGCAAGGCAACATGCACAAAACCATCAGAATGATGGAGCTGGGGGCTCAGCTCGACATGCTTCTCACCCTCTTACATGGGGTGCTATCAGACGCTTCCAGCAGAAGGACGGGCAAGGGGAGCAGATGTAAGTCAATGCTAGAAGAGCACAGGTAAGTTCCCCACCTTAATTGTGTCTTCCATAGGGGTAGGGGGCAGAGTCACAGGTGCCCTTCATCATCATCTTCAGATGCACCATGCCTGGAATTTTCCCATCTCCTGCAGGAGAAGAGGGAGGTGCCAAATGGCTGCTAAATATAATGATGGGCAGGGATTTTTTCCCCTTGTCTTGTGTGTGTTTTTTCCTTTCTTTTTTCCCCCTTTTCTTGCGGGTAATTTGTCTTTTGGAGAGGGGGGAAGGGGAGGAGAGGGGGGATCAACCAACCGATGGGCAGAAATGGAAAAACTGCAACCTCAGGGGCATGTATAAGCTCCTATATGATGGGTACTTGCCACTTGCAAGCCCTGCTCAGCGACAAGAATTGACTGGGACATGGAAGTTTTTTTATCACCTTGCTGCCTTGGGGGCAGTCCACAGACTGGCACATTAGAAATTGATGCTTGCAGGCCTGGAAAACAGCCAAAAAGAGAGCTGGATGAAATGCGAGAACCATGGAGGGGTGACAGTCTCTGTTGAGGGGGCTCGACACCCACTTGGTGAAGCGCAAGCCACCAAAGACAGCCAAGGCTGCCCACAAAGGAGGCTTGCAGCCACCTTCAGGTGGCTGAGCTTCACACCCCAACCCAGCTCCAAACCACTTTCCAACAGCACCTCCATGGTGGAAATTTCTAGAGGGCGGTAGTATTTCTCTTGGATGCACCCGGGTGGTGCATCCGGGCAACGCATACACATTAAAGGTGGCATAACTTCCTGGCACCTGACATGCCTGGCACAGCAAGCAAACTTTCAGGGCGGTCCAATAATTGGCTATCACATGGGCAGCCACATGGCAAGCAATAAATTCTACCACCTCAACATTTTCTTGGGTGCAAGAATTTCCATCCACACATTTTATAAGACACAAAAATTCTTTTGGGTGTGCAGATTGAGGGATTGGTGACTGATAGTTGAGGTGGTATGAGCACCAAGTTCCAACCTTCGAATCCATAGGCACTAGGTTTGGTGAGAACTTCCACAAGGTGAATCATGGGGCATATATGTCGTGAGTTACCTAGAGTGGAACGTCTACACATGTTTCTGTTTCGGACGTATGATGGCAAGTGCTAGATAGTGCTAGCCATGGAGGAGGTCATGTGAAAAAGGATCTTTTTCTCTAGGATCACATACGAGATCTACCGTGTGATAGTGCTAGCCATGGAGGAGGTCATGTGAGAAAGGATCTTTTCCTCTAGGATCACATACGCAATCTACCGTGTGATAGAAGATTGATTCCTTGTGTTGAATTGTAATATACCCGTCATAAGGATATACATATCTTATCGTTCGAAAGCATATTGACTATCGAAAACATCTGGTGAACATTAGTAATTGATGATAATGTTTGTCGACACAAGAAACCAAAAGGGTTAATTGCATACTTGAAGACATGTTGCATATGCATTTGTATTTAAGATCATTACGATACCATATCAATCAAGAGTTTCCATTGTGTCTGCATCATACCTTGGGGAGAAATTATATACAAGTATGTCAACCTAAATGTTGATGTATAGGTTTTAGTGTGAAACCATGTAATTCCAAGTTATATTAAATAAACGGTAAATTTAAAGAAATAGAAAAGGAAAACTTACGTAAAATGTTTCCATCTCTATTTTTATTTACAAAGCAAGCGATCACTTTTCTTATGAGGGATCGTTGTTTCTATTTCAGGGGCGAAGTAATCAGACATGAGTTCTTTGGTATCGCATGTTTTTTTAAGAAAAGTTGCCCATGTTTTATGGAACTCCATTAGGTTCCTCCTTCGATGGAGTCTGTTGTGGGAATCTCTACGGATTCGCCGCACGTCAGAGAGAAAATTCTCAGAAGAGGCAAATACTGAAGTGTCAAGCCATCAATCAAGTGCTGAAGGGCCAACTCCTGCATATGCTTTGTTTCAATCATTAGGGACGCCCTCTCTTGTAGATGTACTGGGCAGTGAAGGTCTGGTAATGAAAACTTCATCTTCTTCAAGTGCTACACAGTCTTTGGATACCTCAGATCAATCAGCGGGGATGTTCCTTGCTAGAGAAAAGTTTCAAATGGAATAGGGAATCAACACGAACATGCATGAAGGATCTGCACGAGCCATCACACAACTTTGTGAAATGATTCCTACATCATGTGCCGTTCTTGTCAATCAGGATGCCATTCCTTATTTCTGAGGGATCTTGCAATCCATCCAGCATATTTCATTTGCTTGGGAGACACCATAATCTTGATCGTCTGCTACGTCTTCTCTCTGTCTGTTTCGGGTTCTTTGGAATCGTCTTGCTGCTCTTCTCAGGGCTTCGGGACTTATCTGCTTATTTCTGTTGGCTGTTTATTGCGTATCTTTTCCCGATGCAGTGCGCGCAGACATGGCTATGGAAATGCTTGATTTTCAGAGCTGTACGAAGGTGGAGAGAGATACCGATGTTCAAGAGGCTGCTTTGGAAGGGCTCGAAGGCATGCAACGCCTTATACATATGCTGTCATAGCGACATCAACCTGGGCCAGATGAGTGCTCTTCTGTGGTCGACGCTATAGTATGTGAGTTCAAGAAAGTCGTATCTCTTCTGGGAAGAGATGTAGCTAAACAGTCCTTGCAAGCCCTTTTCAATACTTCACGTGACCATCCAGTTCTCGGCTTACGAGGAGGACTTATGACAGTGCTAGGAAACTTTGACTTTTATTCCACAGGAGTCCAGAGAGTGGTTGTTTCTACAGCTGCAAACATGTGTAAACGCATGACACCCGATGCCTTTAATCATGTGAATGAGGCATTGCCGATATTAACCAATCTCCTTGAATATCCAGATTTCAAGGTGGTTGAGCATTCTTCAGTTTGTTTGATACGTATAGCTGAGCCTTTTGCTACACCTTGGGAGAAGTTCGATATTCTTTGCATGCATGGTTTGAATTTATAGCTATACGCCTTCTGTCTGTCGAGCATGCTACCGGGTCCCGAACATCACTAAGTGATTCAACATATACGGGTCTACTATGCTTACTGTCAATATGTGCAAGTGGTTCTTTTATGGCAGCAGAGAGCCTTTTAGAAATGAATGCATGGACTCATTGATTGAGTATTGAAGAACTTTGGAGGATACCATAGTTCTGTAATGAACATCTGTTGTTCAAGTTTGAAGAATCTTACGTTGAGGCTTTTTCAAATAAAGAATTAAAAGATGCGGATTGAAGGAAGGAGATTCTCTACACTTGCTAAGTGTTGATGATATTTATACACACAGGAATCTAAGAATTACCTTGTGATTGAGAGTGAGAGTGAGAGTGAGAGTGTGATTGAGAGTGTGAGTGTGAATGAGATCGAGAATGAGATTGGGATTCCCATTATATGATCACATGATTGTGATTGAGAGTATGAGTGTGAATGAGACTGTGATAGCTCGGGGGTGGTCGGGAGGTAGAGGCTTCGTCAAGAAGCTATTTTCCAAAGCTATTGTATCCAAAAGGAAGAGGCATCATCCAGAAGTTATTGATGTAATTGGAATTTGACATCTTGAGATTCACAAGATAAGATCTCTTTATTAATACATATATATATTTCTGATTTAAATACTTTGTTTGATTTATTCTTTTGCTAATGAGACTAATGTTGCATTTATCTTTTGTCTGTCCGAATGTTCGTCTTTATGAGATCGTCATTGGAGGAACACTACATGAATCACCAATGACAGTTAGCTTGTTACGAGGGTTATGATCCTCAAGACTATATTTTCCATGAGATTGAGGGATTTACTTCCTCAACAATTGTCGAGTAGAAGTGCATCCACTATGCATGATTTGATTTATCTGAACATTATTGTTTTGGTATGGTATTTATGGATTTTAGTACATTCTTTTTGCATTCTTTTATTTCCACTTGTGAGAAGTTTTTGGCATGGTGTGGATGCACTCTTCCAGAGGAGCTATTGGATGAATGCTAATGGGTGCACTTTGTAGAGTTACTTGAGACAGAACATGTTAAGACACTATGAGGGATGGAGGGCTAGCCGAAGCAGAGTAGTTATATTGAATGAGTTGATCATTCACGTGCCAGTGGGCACCTTCATGGTGAGCCAGATTTACAGCATGATCATCGAAGGTTATGCTTGAATATCGACAACTTCATTCTATTGATGAAGGATACCAGGGATAGCAAACATGGTTCTAGCCCAAAAATGATGTATAGAGGAGTTTCATTAGTGTTTTTTGACAATAAAACGACACATTAGCTATATTTTTATAGTAAGCCATGAGTTTTCTACTCAGTTGATGCCTTGGGCTACACAGCCATGTGCATCGGATGTCTTGAGTTCTTGTGACTCTACCCGATGCACAGGATTGGATACTAATTGATAGATATTTCCTAGGTCAGTCCAACATTCGTTAGTAGGTATGCTAAGGAAAACCTTTTGAAGCACATTCAAGAGGGTGTTTACGAGAAGGTGAAAATGGGGCTTTGAACCTGCCTGCAATCTACAATAAAACCAAATGGCTTTCAAAATGCATAAAACAAAACCACTGATCCACTTGGGGGAAAAAAAGACTTGCACATGCAAGGAGAGGATGAAAACGTTGAACACTTCCCCCATATGATTATATTAATAAATGATATGATTTTCTTTTTTATTATTTAAAAGTCCAGTCATATGTCTAAGGCCTTTATCACCCAAAAAAAAAACTTTAGTGAAAGCAAGGAGAGGAAAAAAGAATTTAAACACTTCCTTCATATGATTATATCCATGAGGGGATTTTCTATTTTACACCTCACAAATAAAAAGCCTGGTCTCATATCCAAGGGTTTCCATCACAAAAGCTGACTACTTTTGTTCACAAAATAAGGCAGTGTAGAACAGGAGGTAAAGCCTATGATAAGACTTGTCATTCACAAACTTTACTTCAGGAGAGTCCCATGTCAAAGCAAAAGACCACATGCTTCTTCTCATGTGGAAGAGCCACCACTCTTCTGCAACAGCAGCTCAAAGGTTTGAGGTTCAAATCACTTATCAATAAAAAGCCCAGTCTTGTGCCTCGGGCTTCTATCACAATAAAACTTGCGCAAGCAAGGACAGGAAGAATGAAGTTGAACAATTCATATGACGCTTTTAACACAGAAAAAAAAAATACTTACATAAGAAAGTAGAGAAAGAAAGAAGTTGAGCCTTCCTGCATATAATCATATCGATAAAGGAAATAAAATATTAAATTACCAATTAAAAGCTCAGTCAGGTGTCTGCACTTTTATCACAAAGTCTGGATAGTTTTGGTCTAAAAAATGATCAAGCAGTATAGAATAGGAGGAAAAACCTGTGGTAGGATTTGCCCTTCACAAACTTTACTTCGGGAGAATCCCACACCAAAGCAAAGACCACATGCTTCTTCTCATGTGAAGGAACAATCACCTTTGCTGCGACAGCAGCTCCAATGGAAGATCCTTGAGATGAAGGTGGCGAAGGTTTGAGGTCCCAATTGCGAGGAGCAAACGATCCATGCTGCCATATACATTCATATTAGACTGGAAAGATCACAAATTTCAAAAATTCTTTGGGAATTATAAATGAGGAAAGGATATGTCTATGCCTCTTTCATCTGTGACCACATCTGTTTTGAAGAAACGCACTTTTTTTTCCCCACAAAGCTGAATGTAGGACAGACAGTCACAGAAACATCTGGTTTCTCTTGAGCTGCAATGGCAAAGGTCAATGGAGAACCATTCCCTGTCCTGTTTTTTGCACATACAAAAACAAATTTTAAGAATATCACATAGATAGTGTCTTCAACTAGAAATCACTTACTTATGATAAAGTAGAGCACCACGAACTCCATCTTCTTCACTACAAATCAGTAAATCAGAAAAATTAAGATATACAAACATCAATAAGACAACAAAACACACAAAGTTCTAAACTGTTGGAAAGATACACAAATCTTACACAAAAGGACAGTTGTAATGACCACCAGAGTACTCAGAATTCCCACCGATAGAGTTCTACAAATAGTTCCAGATTTTTTGGTGTAAATATTAAAAGCCTTATAACCGTGAGCAAACTTCAGACTATAACACTGACCGTCCAGGTAAAAAGCAGGCTCACAGCAGCATCTTCTTTACCAGTATTCACAATCTGGAAATGGATAAAGGAAACATAGAAAATAAAACTAGTCCAATGAGCTTACATTTCATTAATCGTTTAAAACTCATCAATTAAAAATCTACTTTTGAATATTGAGGACAAAAAGTGCATCTAAATGCCGTTGACCCAACATAACATACATAAGTGTCACTTACGACCTGGATATCAATCTGACGTATGATGCAGATAGGTCCACAGCCCAAAAGAAATCAGGTAAAACAATTCTGATATTATCAGACATGAACCCTTTTTTTTCTTTGGGGGTGTGTGTGTGTGTGTGTGTGTGTTGGATATATATGGTAAACATTATACATCATATTGCAACCATAGGCATATGATCATGAAGCACAAACTCGATAGATAAGAGGTCATCCAACTGATAGACACAATCAACGTTTCTGACAGTATCTGATGCCGTCTAAAATTTTTCCAACAAAAAAAATAAATAGATAGTAGAAGACACTAGCTCATTTCTCACAATCCTAAAAGACCTAAAAAGCTACATATCTTGATGTATTGCACACTATGTAATTTCATCATTTCTTGTGCTCCTAAGCGTTTTCTTCCTCGTGTTGTTTCCTGTGCATCCTTACACTTCCAACTTCTATATACCCCTGAATTCATGAGATGTGATGCTCTCCAAAACATACATAACATACATACATACATACATACATACACACATGCTTGCATACGTACATGCATGCATGCATACTTATGCCTAGAAAATAAGATTAGTCAAATTTACAATATCCCCCCCCCTTTTCTCTTTGTCCCTTCCCCTTTCCTCCTTCCCTCCCTCTCTCCCTCCCTCTTCCTCCCTCCAAAATCTATAAAGAGCCCAAAAAACATAGTAATTTGTGCAGACTACATCATATCCTACATGACTAGAAAAGTCACATTATTTTGACATTTCTGACGTGTCAAGAAACAACTATGGCCATGCATGACTAGTTCATGGATTTGGTTTACTCTTTTGTAGCAAGTGGGATAAGAGTTTTCACAAGGCAGAAGGAAAAAAATACAAGTAAAACGGGAAGACTACTTGCCAAAATGATGCTTTGTGCCACTTAGGAGTTGCTGTCCGAGCTCTTGATTACTCGCTTTCTAAAGATCAAAGCCACTGATCTCCTAATCAGGCTTTAACTTCATCTTAGATGACATCTAAGATGAAGTTAAAGCCTGATTAGCATAGTCACTAAGGACACGTGCAAATCCAGACAAGTGCAATGGTTCGATTGGAACAATTCGATGACTGGGGAGATCAAGAACAATGCGAAACGAAAGAAACAAAGAAAGAAAGGATATTAGTTGTTTACTCAAGAAGACAAAGAAGGTCCATCATCTAGAATCTAGACTAACAACATACATGTTGGAAATAAAGTTCATAGCATAGTCATTAAGGACTGGGTACAAATCCAGACAAGTGCAATGGTTCGATTTGGAACAATTCGATGACCGGGGAGATCAAGAACGATGTGAAATGAAAGAAAGAAAGAAAGAAAAGATATTAGTTGTTTACTCAAGAAGACAAAGAAGGTCCATCATCTAGAATCTAGACTAACAACATACATGTTCGAAATAGCAACCTTCCACAAGAGGGTTGCACATATATCACGAAATTTTCAGAAAAATTTCAGATATTCAGCAAAGTCAATCAAGGTCAAATCAGGCCAAAATATGGTCAAAATGGTCAATTTTTACCGGAATTTTTCATTCAGATTTGGATAGGATATTTTAAGAACTATCTATTGATATATGACGTATGCAATTTGGAGGAGATTTGGACAACCAAAAGTCCAACCTAACTTGCAGTTCATGAAAAAAACTGCCACATGTCATAAACTTATTAAATTCATCCTATGGTTCATATTTATCCGATTACAGAGCAGTCTGCTCCATAAAAAAGCAAGGTAAATAAATCCCGGAAAATCTGAAAAGCTGTAGTGAAATCCAATATGTTTTTTTTGTGCTCTTTATAAGTTTCTCATAAAGCTTTTTAGGGAGCTCCTCAAGCTATAAAAAGACAAGCAATAGAGCTACTATTCATCACTTCTTAAGGATTCCAAGCCTTGAGCTTACTTTGGAAGAGTTCTCACTTCATCTTGGAGGAGCAGAATTGGGGCTTTCTTCTTAGATCGTGTTTTTCATGCATATTTTTGAGAGCAACATCTTGAAGCTTATATACACATGAAGCCTGAAGGAGATCGTCTACATCACATGCACGATCCTGAAGAAGGGCCGCAGCAAGGGCATTCATATGCATTTTCATATACTTCTTTGTAGCATTCATGTACTTCATATTTTGTATGGTATATACGTGAAGCTTTGCTCCTTCATCTCTCTATGACTTTGTCTATTATCTCTCATGTCTCTATTTTTCATTTATGACTCTATATTGATTGTGGGCCTTAAAAACAAACAATTGGTCCCCGAGCAGGTAGAAATAGTGCACAAGGAGCATGTTGAGAATAGTGCATATTGTAGAAAAATAAGAGCATCCTGACAGACACAACTTAACGTAAACCAAAGGAAGATAGTTCAACAAGGGTCACATCAGTCCTTTTAGATCGCACAAGCAATCACACATTTTGCAGATGTTCTTATTTTATAAGAGGTCATATTCAGGTTTTTATATCAGATTTTTATGAAGTTTTGCAAGATGTGGAAGACAATAGATTATGCAAACAAGGAGAAGAAACAAATCTACATTTCAAAACCTAATGGTGGAGGTTTTCATCTTCTTGTATATGTATATTTTGTATTATTTTGATACTTTATAGGCCTAGCCAAACTTGAGAGTTGAGAAAGTATGTTAGAATTTGCACATTTGCACACTATCTGTTGGCATTTAATGTCAATGCTAAGATCTCTTTGTTTGTTTCTATTCTTTCAAGTAAATATTTGGTTGAGAAGAGTATGGGGTGTGTGAGTTATCTTTGTGATGTGTTTTATGGGAAGACTCGTCATGCTCAAGGTCCTTATGTGTGTTTGTGGACACTTGCATGACATCAGATATTGCATATGAAAATTTTACAAGTACCTACAACAAAATGTTATCAGATATCATCGGCCAACAAAGTATATACCTACGTGGCATATACCCCTTGTTTCAAGTTAGGAGGAGATTGTTGGAAATAGCAACCTTTTACAAGAGGGTTGCACATATCTCACAAAATTTTCAGAGAAAATTCATATTTTTTGACAAAGTCATCCAAGGTCAATCAGGTCAAATTATGATCAAAATGGTCAATCTTTACAACAACTTCAAGAGCTATCTATTGATATATGATGCTTGCGATTTGGAGAAGGTTTGCACAGTCAAAACTAAAACCCTAAATTTCTGGTCTAAAATCAAAGTTCACTAAAATAATCTACCACATGTCATAATCTTATTAACTTCATCCTATGGTAATATTTATCTAATTAAAAAGCAATCGACTCTATAAACAAACAAGCCAAAAAAAAAAAACTGAAAAATCTGAAAGGCTATACGAAAATCAGATATTTTTTGGGTGCTTTTTATAAGTTTTTCATGAAGCTTTTTAGGGAGCTGCTCAAGCTATAAAAAGACGAGCAATAGAGCTACTATTCATCACTTCTTATGGACTCCAAGCCTTAAGCTGGCTTTAAAGTTCCCCCTTCACCTTGGAGGAGCAGAATTAGGGTTTTTTCCCTTCTTCAAAGGGGGGCAACAGCTTATAAGTTGTGTTTTTCATGCATATTTTTGACAGCAACATATTAAAGTTCATCTATACATGAAGGAGATCCTCTACCTCACATGGAGATCATGAAGTTATGAAGAAGGGCAGCAACACGAGCATTCATATGCTTTTTTGTAACATTCATGTACTTCATATTTTGTATGGTATATATGTGGAGCTTTGCTCCATCTCTCTATGCCTTTGTTTACTCTCTTTCATGTCTCTATATTGATTATGGGCCTTAAAAACCAGCAATACAACCTCTGCCAACCCCAATCATGAAATAAACCTAAAAGCATTGTAGTACTGAGCCAAAAAAGGATAACACACCAAAGTTCTTGATGCACTTAGAAAGGGGACCGATTTGATCATGGCAATCACATCGAAGTAGCAACCACACAAAACGTCCCAAAATGTGTGGCAGCCCAACTCCATAGAGGAAAGCAACGCTTTCGTGCTTTCCACTATGCAATTCGCAAACAAATAAACAATAGCGAGCGAAGAGTTGCAATAAAGTGATTTATTTTCTCTCTTTGTATCATATTTTGGATCCTCCCACACATATGAGGTAAGATATATGATTGAAATTTGAATATGTCATAGAATACAGTATAAAGCATATACATTATAAATTATATACAATATGAATCAACATTCACAATATACTGAGATTCAATATAAACAGCTATGACTCGTCACTCATAATTAAATCATGTCATGACCCATTAATGTGTCATGTCATGACCCGTTATTGAGTCATGTCATGACCCGTTATTGAGTCATGTCATGACCCGTTATTAAGTCGTGTCATGACCCATTATTGAGCCGTTATTGAGCCGTGTCATGTTCCATTATTGCGTCATGACACATGAATCATGAACCATGACATGTCACATGTCAAAAATTCAAATTTAAATATGTCATCTATAGACACAGATCTATCATCTAGATTCTAAATTCTAATCACATATTAATGTATGATCTCATCAAGACTTAGTCGTTTTGAATTTTTCCAACACAACTTATAGTGCCTTGGCACTGCGGAAATGGTCGGTATGAACTGGTTGAAAACGAAATTTCAGCCAGAAATTTGGAAACAGCGAGAAACGGGAGTATGAATGCATGTATATATGTGTGTGTACCCGCGCGTGCACGCATGTGTGTGCGTGCATGCGTGCACATGCATGTGTGTGTATGCGCACGCATGTGTGTGTGCGCACGCATGTGTGTGTGTGTGTGTGTGTGTGTGTGTGTGTGTGCGCGCACGCATCTCTCTCTCTCTCTCTCTCTCTCTCTCTCTCTCTCTCTCTCTCTCTCTCTCTCTCTCTCTCTCTCTCTCTCTCTCTCTCTCTCTCTCTCTCTCTCTCTCTCTCTCTCTCTCTCTCTCTCTCTCTGTGAGACACTCGAGTGAGACACACCTTGCAGTTTGGAGATACACCTCACTCCAGGATTCGCGGCCTGTGAGACACTCGAGGAGATACACCTTGCAGTTTGGAACTGCAATGGAGATCTATGGACACACCCAGAGAGATTGGAAGAGGTGCGCAAAGACAAAGACATCATTATGCTCACAGAGACACATGAGAGCCCGAACCGGGGCCTACCTCGTGTCCACGGTTTTCAGTGGGAGTCCACATACAGAGAGTGTACACGTCAGCACACCACCCGAGGATCAGGAGGAGTAGCCATACTCTTTAGAGATGGACTTCAGAGCAGGATACAGATAGTCGCACGTGATTCACAGGCCAGATATCTTTGGATTCGACTCCAGCTCTCGCAGGAGCGGATCATCTTCATAGCATTATGCTACTTTGCTCCTTCTAGCTCGCGTTTCGCTATCATAGATCGAGAGGAGGACTCACCATACACTTGCTTGTCAGAAGAGATTACAGAGTACTCTGCATTAGGGGAAGTCTTCCTTATGGGAGACTTCAATGCCAGGACAGGCAATGATCAGTGTGAGATATTTGACCCAGAAGACCCGGAGATACTACATACCATAGAGGATGAGTCTACAGCTCGAGCTTCAGCTGACCCTACACACACTCACTATGGCACTCACCTACTCAGACTAGGCTCTCGACATAATCTCGTTATCTATAACGGGATGACTCAGTGGCCTACCTCAGGAGGATTGACATGCATACCACACTCAGTCACAGATGGCAGGGGAAGTACAGTAGATTACGTCATGGGGTCCAGAGAGGCCATCCACCTACTTACCTCATTCACCATCCCACCCATACCCATTGGGGCCGATCACACATACCTCGCACTCTCCCTGAAGGGAGACACCCCTACACGCATACCCGCAGCACGCATCCCACACACCACCATCCACTTCACACACGAGCTAGCTCACATATATGCGGCTCGAGTCGAGCAGGGTCTTCTCTTACTTCATCCTGACACTCCACTATCCCTACTCACCTCTCAGATAGCATCAGTTCTTCAGACATCAGCCATCAGCTCCTTCCCACACACCATCCATTCTCGTCACACACCTCCTCCCGGGACTATGCCACAACATCGTTGGTATGATGAGGATTGCAGAGATCTTTACCGCCGACTACGAGCTCAGCGAGCATTGGGAGAGATCACAGAGAGAGAGGCCAAGGGACAGATGAAGACTCTCACACGTCGAAAGAGGCGAGCCTTTGAGGAGGCACAGGAGCTTGAGCTATACCATCTCTTTATGAGTATGGACAGTGCTGCAGCATGGCGCAGCCTACGAGAGCCACGCCCGACCACACCTATTGGAGACCCACACACATGGCATGATTATGCTCAGAGGTTATATGAGGTACCTAGGCAGCCTCCCATTCCCCAGCCACTTGAGCCTCGCCCTACTAGTTCTTCTCTCTTCACAGCAAAGATGGTTGAGAGGGCCATACGACGACTTCGACATGGACGTTCGACAGACCACGCAGGACTGAAGAGCGAGCATCTCATATATGCAGCCTCCACTATAGCCCCGTTGATTGCACATGTCTTCAACCGGGCTATAGGAGAGGGCTTCCCAGAGGAGTGGACTAGGCACACCATTGTGCCTATCCACAAATCTGGCGACACCCTGGATCCAGGGAACTACAGGACCATCATGATTGGCCACACCATGGCCAAACTATACGGTGCCATACTTGAGGCAGAGCTCAGTTCATATGCAGAGACTGAGGGGCTACGAGCACGAGGCCAGGCAGGTTTTCGACGAGCTTTCTCTACTATTGATCACATCTTCATTCTGCGCTGCCTCATTGATGGGGCAAGGGTGCGGAAGAAGAGGCTATATTGCTGCTTTGTGGACTTCCGCAAAGCTTTTGATACAGTGCCGCGCGAGAGGCTCTTCCAACGCCTCCAGAGCTTGGGAGTACCATCAGGGATGATTTGGGCCATCTATGCACTCTATGAGAAGGTGACTGGGAGGGTACGGTGTCCAGGAGGTATGTCTGAGGCCATTGCTAGCACCATCGGTGTTAAGCAAGGCTGCCCACTCTCTCCCACTCTATTTGGTCTCTACATTGACGAGATTGAGGACTACATTCTCCGAGCTGGAGGAGAGGGTGCAGACCTCGCAGGTACACATGTCCACATTTTATTATATGCCGATGACATTGTCTTGATTTCAGAGTCACCCGAGGGATTACAGCGCCACCTTGAGGCCCTGGATGAGTTTTGTACACAGAGGGGCTTGACAGTAAACCTTGGCAAGACCAAGGTCATGATCTTCCACACCTCCCCCATGGTGAGGAATGGAGCAGGATTCAGAGCTGGTGGTGGACAGATTGAGGTGGTCACTTCCTATGTCTATCTCGGAGTCACATTCACGAGCTTGCCTGGCCCCTTCAGCATGAGACAGGCAGCCACCGATAGACTCACACGTGGATATGCAGCTTTAGCCATGTTAGAACGGAGATGTCACCAAGCACACTTCCAGGAGCCCCGCACGAAGGGCTGGCTATTTGACACACTGGTCAGACCAGCTATGATGTATGCTGCGACGGTTTGGGCCCCAAGTCTCACCGTCACCCAGTGGAGTGCGATCGAGAGGCCACAGGTACGTATGATCTCGCGATTATTTCGTGGGAAACAGTCGGTGCCACATGACATCATCAGGGCAGAGCTAGCTGCACCACCCATGGCAGTAGAGGCACTATTCCAGACTATCTGCTTTATTCAGAGGATTAGGGACCTCCCTACAGATAGACTCACACACAGAGCTCTTGAGGCATCTATACAGATATCAGAGTTAGGATATGAGAGAGCTTGGTACACTCAGGTTAGAGTCTGGTTTGATAGTCATGGACTTGATATGGACAGATTGCCGCCTTTTCAGTATGACCCAGACTCACCTCACATCCACCTCTCTCGTCGTGAGAGGAATGTTGTGCTCAGACAGGATCTCTGGCAGCTCTACATTAGTCAGACATGGCACACAGCACACATGGGATCGAGACTATCGCACTATCGACACCAGTTCATAGACATACTAGCTGACGGTTTCATCCAGCGACCACGCTACATGGATACTCACATGCCTCATAGCTTGAGGGTAGCGATTGGCCAGCTGAGAGTCTCATCACACCGACTCGAGATTGAGACGGGCAGAGCCGCAGACATTCCCAGAGAGGAGCGGATATGCAGAGTATGCAGAGTAGAGATGGAGGATGAGGAGCACTTTGTATGCAGATGTAGCGCATATGATGGCATCAGAGGCAGATACGAGACTCTGTTTGCAGGGCAGCCCACCCTCCGAGAGATCATGGACTCTAGAGACCAGCGAAAGTTCGGGCGATTCTTACTAGAGATACAGAGTCACAGAGATTCCCTACTCCAGCCTACTGTAGCACTCCATACAGGAGGGAGACAGAGTCAGCTCACTGACTTCTTTATTCCACGACGTGCTGCAGCCCTCCCCCCCTCAACCCACATACCGAGCGGGGTGACTCTTCAGCAGGCTCAGGTATCTCGAGCTAGGAGACGACCCCGTGCTATAGGATATCGGGCCCAGAGACTTCACCGACACCAGATTGCGGAGATCCAGGCTTGTGACCATCGCGCCATGGAGGAGAGACGATCCCAGATGATGGCCGATCCCGTTGCAGCCATCAGGGTGGCCCTGACTCCACCTCCACCTATGTATCACATATTACATCCCACCCACTAGCACAGGATGGAGCTAGTTAGTCGTTTTAGATGCATTCTCATGGTTGTTGTACTACCCTTTTGCATATAGACTATCATAGATATCGCACTCCATACACCCCCCACCACTTTCATGGGTATCCCCACATGCATACTACGGAGATCTATATCAGCTTAACCAGTTTCTTTTCAGCACTTTTATCTTTTCTGATTGACAGAAGATACACCCATGTACATCGATTTGTCTCATAGGCCGAGTTCGGCCTCCTAATAGACGTAAAAACACTTTCTTTCTTTTCTTTCTTTCTCTCTCTCTCTCTCTCTCTCTCTCTCTCTCTCTCTCTCTCTCTCTCTCTCTCTCTCTCTCTCTCTCTCTCTCTCTCTCTCTCTCTCTCACCCTCTTTGGTCTCTACATTGATGAGATAGTGGACTTCATACAGCAACAGGGGGGAGATGGCATTGAGGTACACGGGTCCACTGTTCATATTCTTTTATACGCTGATGATATTGTATCGGTTTCAAAGTCTGCAGAAGGTCTACAGCATCATCTACACGGCCTAGATGACTCTTGCAGACACAGAGGGTTATCTGTGAACCTTGGTGAAAACCAAGGTCTTGATCTTTCATACATCAGCACAGGTACGCAGACATAGTTTGTTCACAGAAGCAGGTGGACCAATCGAGGTGGTCGGATCATATGTTTACTAGGGGGTGACATTTACAACAGCATCAAGGGTCTTCTCTATGGCTCAGGCAGCCCGTGACCGCATCACACGTGGGTACGCAGCACTAGCTTTGATGGAGAGACAGTGCCACCAGGCATATTTTCAAGAGCCCCGCACAAAGGGGTGGCTCTTTGACACTTTGGTTACGCCAACGCTCATGTATGGGGCAGCCATATGGGGACCAAGATTAGCTACATCAGTATGGACAGCATTAGAGAGGCCACATATCCTCATGATTGCCAGACTTATCTGCAGCAAGCCTTCAGTACCACATGATATCATTAGAGCAGAGCTCGCTGCACCACCGATGCTAGTTGAGGCACTATTCCAGACAGTATGCCTATTACACAGACTTCGGAGCATGGATACAGAGCGCATTGCTTATCGTGCTTTCGAGGCATCACGTGATATGGCATTAGCAGGCAACACCTCCTCATGGTATGCACAGACACGAGACTGGCTTGCCAACCATGGCTTTGACATAGACAGGCTACCGCCACTACAGCACGACTCTCATGCACCCACCTAGTCGCTCTCTCATCAAGAGAGGAATAGGATCGTTCGTTAGGAGATATGGCATGCATACATACAGAGGACATGGGTGAGCCCTAGGGGTACATTGCCACCGAAAATGCTCTACTACCGCGAGCATTTTCTACATATATCGGGCACGGGCTTCATCGAGATTCCGAGATACATGCAGACCTACCTTCCCCACCACCTACGAGTCGTCATTGGGCAGCTCTGGGTTTCATCACATCAGCTCGAGATTGAGAGGGGTCGGTCCAGGGGAGTCCCCCGTGAGGAGAGGTGGTGCCAAGTAGAGAGTCCCTGACATAATGATAATGCACCTCAATGTGCTTAGTGCGAGCATGGAACACAGGGTTCCTCTCAACTGCCAATGCGCTCTGACTGTAAGTGAAGATGGTGGTGGAAGAAGACTAACCAACACCCAAATCAGCCATAAGAATTCTAAGCCTCACACACTCAACAGTAGCTATGAAAGCTTCCCTATACTCAGCCTCACAACTAGAAGTGGCCCCAGTAGGTTGTTTCTTGCTTAACCAAGATATACATGAGCTATCAAGCATGAAGCAAAAGCCACTAGTGGACACACGATTGTCATAGCAACCAGCCAAATAAGAGTCAAAAAAGCATGAAATCTGACGTTAGTGATCCCCCCTTGGGATAAAACGACCCAAGTAGCCAAGTGCCACTCGAATAGCGAAAAATGCGCTTAACTGCATGCCAATGCTTGACTCCTGGGCAATGCATAAACCTGCTCATATGTGAGATAGCAAACTGAATATCTGGCCGAGTAATGCATAAGTAAATCAAGCATCCAAAAGCCTGCTGATAGAGAAGAGCATCAAATGCATCTCAAGCATCATGAAGACTCAATCGTAAATCTGTCTCCATAGGAGTGGAAATAGGCTTACAGTCTTCAAGGCTAAAATGCTTCAATAATGTGTCAATATATTTCGTTTGACACAAAGCCATTCCACCATCAACTTGCATAAATTGAATGCCCAAATAGTGATGCAAATGCCCCAAATCAAACATCTCAAATGAGGCATGAGTCACCCTTAAAATCAGCAATATGCTTCTCAATAGAGCCAGTGAGCATCATGTCATCAACATAGACAACAATGATCAGAAGCACATCATTAGCACGCTTAACATATAAGGTGCTTTCAGTTGGACTGTTCTCAAAACCATGTGCAATCAGATAGGCATGTATCTTCTCATACCAAGCACATGGTACTTGCTTTAAACCATATAATGCCTTCTTTAATCTGCACACCTCGTTTTCATTCCCTTTCTCCACAAAGCCATGGGGCTGAAAAACATACACTTCTTCATGCAAGTCACCATTCAGAAATGTTGTTTTAATGTCCAACTGATGTACATTCCAACCATGATGAGCTGCAAGTGCCCAGATGCTACGAACAATAATCATTCGGCAAGTAGGAGCAAAGGTTTCATCAAAATCAATGCCTCTTTCCTCACATAACCCTTTGCAACAAGCATAGCCTTATACATGTCAATTGTACCATCAAGTTTACGCTTCAGCTTGTATACCCACTTAGAGCCAATGGCCTTCTTGCAAGGAGGCAAGTCACATAAAGACCAA